>JASGCC010001721.1:0-33547 GCA_030067915.1 Hydractinia echinata
GACTTAATTGAACTGATTGGACTTTGACCTATAAATGTGATAATGACACAATTGGACTCCAAGAAATAACATTTCTTCTTAATTTGACATGATTGCTGGAACTCAGCGATTACACTGGGCGCTGTGGTAACGCTTTATTTAAAAATTTAGATAAATAAGTCATTTTCACTTGGGGACCAATCCTAGCCGTTAGCGCGCGCTGAAGAAATAGAGACAGTTTCATAACTACATTTCATTGACTTTCTAACGGTTATCAGTCCGTTTGAGTTACAACGGTTGCGTCACATATTCGTAGCAACATGTATTTAGCGATATTTTTCTGATATTACTAGGTTGCATCGCTTTTAACAGTGAAACGATTGACTGTGGGACTTAATTGAACTGATTTTGGACATTTGACCTTATCAATGTGATAAATGAGACAATTGGACTCCAAGAAATAACATTCTTCTTAATTTGACATGATTGCTGGAACTCAGCGATTACACTGGGCGCTGTGGTAGCGCTTTATTTAAAAATTTAGATAAATAAGTCATTTTTACTGTGGGACCAATCCTAGCCGTTAGCGCGCGCTGAAGAAATAGAGACAGTTTCAAAAACTACATTTCATTGACTTTCTAACGGTATCAGTCCGTTTGAGTTACAACGGTTGCGTCACATATTCGTACCAACATGTATTTAGCGATATTTTTCTGATATTACTAGGTTGCATCGCTTTTAACAGTGAAACGATTGACTGTGGGACTTAATTGAACTGATTTTGGACTTTGACCTTATAAATGTGATAAATGACACAATTGGACTCCAAGAAATAACATTCTTCTTAATTTGACATGATTGCTGGAACTCAGCGATTACACTGGGCGCTGTGGTAGCGCTTTATTTAAAAATTTAGATAAATAAGTCATTTTTTACTGTGGGACCAATCCTAGCCGTTAGCGCGCGCTGAAGAAATAGAGACAGTTTCAAAAACTACATTTCATTGACTTTCTAACGGTATCAATCCGTTTGAGTTACAACGGTTGCGTCACATATTCGTACCAACATGTATTTAGCGATATTTTTCTGATATTACTAGGTTGCATCGCTTTTAACAGTGAAACGATTGACTGTGGGACTTAATTGAACTGATTTTGGACTTTGACCTTATAAATGTGATAAATGAGACAATTGGACTCCAAGAAATAACATTCTTCTTAATTTGACATGATTGCTGGAACTCAGCAATTACACTGGGCGCTGTGGTAGCGCTTTATTTAAAAATTTAGATAAATAAGTCATTTTTTACTGTGGGACCAATCCTAGCCGTTAGCGCGCGCTGAAGAAATAGAGACAGTTTCAAAAACTACATTTCATTGACTTTCTAACGGTATCAGTCCGTTTGAGTTACAACGGTTGCGTCACATATTCGTACCAACATGTATTTAGCGATATTTTTCTGATATTACTAGGTTGCATCGCTTTTAACAGTGAAACGATTGACTGTGGGACTTAATTGAACTGATTTTGGACTTTGACCTTATAAATGTGATAAATGAGACAATTGGACTCCAAGAAATAACATTCTTCTTAATTTGACATGATTGCTGGAACTCAGCGATTACACTGGGCGCTGTGGTAGCGCTTTATTTAAAAATTTAGATAAATAAGTCATTTTTTACTGTGGGACCAATCCTAGCCGTTAGCGCGCGCTGAAGAAATAGAGACAGTTTCAAAAACTACATTTCATTGACTTTCTAACGGTATCAGTCCGTTTGAGTTACAACGGTTGCGTCACATATTCGTACCAACATGTATTTAGCGATATTTTTCTGATATTACTAGGTTGCATCGCTTTTAACAGTGAAACGATTGACTGTGGGACTTAATTGAACTGATTTTGGACTTTGACCTTATAAATGTGATAAATGACACAATTGGACTCCAAGAAATAACATTCTTCTTAATTTGACATGATTGCTGGAACTCAGCGATTACACTGGGCGCTGTGGTAGCGCTTTATTTAAAAATTTAGATAAATAAGTCATTTTTTACTGTGGGACCAATCCTAGCCGTTAGCGCGCGCTGAAGAAATAGAGACAGTTTCAAAAACTACATTTCATTGACTTTCTAACGGTATCAGTCCGTTTGAGTTACAACGGTTGCGTCACATATTCGTACCAACATGTATTTAGCGATATTTTTCTGATATTACTAGGTTGCATCGCTTTTAACAGTGAAACGATTGACTGTGGGACTTAATTGAACTGATTTTGGACTTTGACCTTATAAATGTGATAAATGAGACAATTGGACTCCAAGAAATAACATTCTTCTTAATTTGACATGATTGCTGGAACTCAGCGATTACACTGGGCGCTGTGGTAGCGCTTTATTTAAAAATTTAGATAAATAAGTCATTTTTTACTGTGGGACCAATCCTAGCCGTTAGCGCGCGCTGAAGAAATAGAGACAGTTTCAAAAACTACATTTCATTGACTTTCTAACGGTATCAATCCGTTTGAGTTACAACGGTTGCGTCACATATTCGTACCAACATGTATTTAGCGATATTTTTCTGATATTACTAGGTTGCATCGCTTTTAACAGTGAAACGATTGACTGTGGGACTTAATTGAACTGATTTTGGACTTTCACCTTATAAATGTGATAAATGAGACAATTGGACTCCAAGAAATAACATTCTTCTTAATTTGACATGATTGCTTGGAACTCAGCGATTACACTGGGCGCTGTGGTAGCGCTTTATTTAAAAATTTAGATAAATAAGTCATTTTTTACTGTGGGACCAATCCTAGCCGTTAGCGCGCGCTGAAGAAATAGAGATAGTTTCAAAAACTACATTTCATTGATTTTCTAACGGTATCAATCCGTTTGAATTACAACGGTTGCGTCACATATTCGTACCAACATGTATTTAGCGATATTTTTCTGATATTACTAGGTTGCATCGCTTTTAACAGTGAAACGATTGACTGTGGGACTTAATTGAACTGATTTTGGACTTTGACCTTATAAATGTGATAAATGAGACAATTGGACTCCAAGAAATAACATTCTTCTTAATTTGACATGATTGCTGGAACTCAGCGATTACACTGGGCGCTGTGGTAGCGCTTTATTTAAAAATTTAGATAAATAAGTCATTTTTTACTGTGGGACCAATCCTAGCCGTTAGCGCGCGCTGAAGAAATAGAGACAGTTTCAAAAACTACATTTCATTGACTTTCTAACGGTATCAGTCCGTTTGAGTTACAACGGTTGCGTCACATATTCGTACCAACATGTATTTAGCGATATTTTTCTGATATTACTAGGTTGCATCGCTTTTAACAGTGAAACGATTGACTGTGGGACTTAATTGAACTGATTTTGGACTTTGACCTTATAAATGTGATAAATGACACAATTGGACTCCAAGAAATAACATTCTTCTTAATTTGACATGATTGCTGGAACTCAGCGATTACACTGGGCGCTGTGGTAGCGCTTTATTTAAAAATTTAGATAAATAAGTCATTTTTTTCTGTGGGACCAATCCTAGCCGTTAGCGCGTGCTGAAGAAATAGAGACAGTTTCAAAAACTATATTTCATTGACTTTCTAACGGTATCAGTCCGTTTGAGTTACAACGGTTGCGTCACATATTCGTACCAACATGTATTTAGCGATATTTTTCTGATATTACTAGGTTGCATCGCTTTTAACAGTGAAACGATTGACTGTGGGACTTAATTGAACTGATTTTGGACTTTGACCTTATAAATGTGATAAATGAGACAATTGGACTCCAAGAAATAACATTCTTCTTAATTTGACATGATTGCTGGAACTCAGCGATTACACTGGGCGCTGTGGTAGCGCTTTATTTAAAAATTTAGATAAATAAGTCATTTTTTACTGTGGGACCAATCCTAGCCGTTAGCGCGCGCTGAAGAAATAGAGACAGTTTCAAAAACTACATTTCATTGACTTTCTAACGGTATCAATCCGTTTGAGTTACAACGGTTGCGTCACATATTCGTACCAACATGTATTTAGCGATATTTTTCTGATATTACTAGGTTGCATCGCTTTTAACAGTGAAACGATTGACTGTGGGACTTAATTGAACTGATTTTGGACTTTGACCTTATAAATGTGATAAATGAGACAATTGGACTCCAAGAAATAACATTCTTCTTAATTTGACATGATTGCTGGAACTCAGCGATTACACTGGGCGCTGTGGTAGCGCTTTATTTAAAAATTTAGATAAATAAGTCATTTTTTACTGTGGGACCAATCCTAGCCGTTAGCGCGCGCTGAAGAAATAGAGACAGTTTCAAAAACTACATTTCATTGACTTTCTAACGGTATCAGTCCGTTTGAGTTACAACGGTTGCGTCACATATTCGTACCAACATGTATTTAGCGATATTTTTCTGATATTACTAGGTTGCATCGCTTTTAACAGTGAAACGATTGACTGTGGGACTTAATTGAACTGATTTTGGACTTTGACCTTATAAATGTGATAAATGAGACAATTGGACTCCAAGAAATAACATTCTTCTTAATTTGACATGATTGCTGGAACTCAGCGATTACACTGGGCGCTGTGGTAGCGCTTTATTTAAAAATTTAGATAAATAAGTCATTTTTTACTGTGGGACCAATCCTAGCCGTTAGCGCGCGCTGAAGAAATAGAGACAGTTTCAAAAACTACATTTCATTGACTTTCTAACGGTATCAGTCCGTTTGAGTTACAACGGTTGCGTCACATATTCGTACCAACATGTATTTAGCGATATTTTTCTGATATTACTAGGTTGCATCGCTTTTAACAGTGAAACGATTGACTGTGGGACTTAATTGAACTGATTTTGGACTTTGACCTTATAAATGTGATAAATGAGACAATTGGACTCCAAGAAATAACATTCTTCTTAATTTGACATGATTGCT
Organism: Hydractinia echinata; assembly: GCA_030067915.1. Taxonomy (NCBI): domain Eukaryota; kingdom Metazoa; phylum Cnidaria; class Hydrozoa; order Anthoathecata; family Hydractiniidae; genus Hydractinia; species Hydractinia echinata. The sequence continues at coordinate 4,947 of JASGCC010001721.1, forward strand.
GGAACTCAGCGATTACACTGGGCGCTGTGGTAGCGCTTTATTTAAAAATTTAGATAAATAAGTCATTTTTTACTGTGGGACCAATCCTAGCCGTTAGCGCGCGCTGAAGAAATAGAGACAGTTTCAAAAACTACATTTCATTGACTTTCTAACGGTATCAGTCCGTTTGAGTTACAACGGTTGCGTCACATATTCGTACCAACATGTATTTAGCGATATTTTTCTGATATTACTAGGTTGCATCGCTTTTAACAGTGAAACGATTGACTGTGGGACTTAATTGAACTGATTTTGGACTTTGACCTTATAAATGTGATAAATGAGACAATTGGACTCCAAGAAATAACATTCTTCTTAATTTGACATGATTGCTGGAACTCAGCGATTACACTGGGCGCTGTGGTAGCGCTTTATTTAAAAATTTAGATAAATAAGTCATTTTTTACTGTGGGACCAATCCTAGCCGTTAGCGCGCGCTGAAGAAATAGAGACAGTTTCAAAAACTACATTTCATTGACTTTCTAACGGTATCAATCCGTTTGAGTTACAACGGTTGCGTCACATATTCGTACCAACATGTATTTAGCGATATTTTTCTGATATTACTAGGTTGCATCGCTTTTAACAGTGAAACGATTGACTGTGGGACTTAATTGAACTGATTTTGGACTTTGACCTTATAAATGTGATAAATGAGACAATTGGACTCCAAGAAATAACATTCTTCTTAATTTGACATGATTGCTGGAACTCAGCGATTACACTGGGCGCTGTGGTAGCGCTTTATTTAAAAATTTAGATAAATAAGTCATTTTTTACTGTGGGACCAATCCTAGCCGTTAGCGCGCGCTGAAGAAATAGAGACAGTTTCAAAAACTACATTTCATTGACTTTCTAACGGTATCAATCCGTTTGAGTTACAACGGTTGCGTCACATATTCGTACCAACATGTATTTAGCGATATTTTTCTGATATTACTAGGTTGCATCGCTTTTAACAGTGAAACGATTGACTGTGGGACTTAATTGAACTGATTTTGGACTTTCACCTTATAAATGTGATAAATGAGACAATTGGACTCCAAGAAATAACATTCTTCTTAATTTGACATGATTGCTGGAACTCAGCGATTACACTGGGCGCTGTGGTAGCGCTTTATTTAAAAATTTAGATAAATAAGTCATTTTTTACTGTGGGACCAATCCTAGCCGTTAGCGCGCGCTGAAGAAATAGAGACAGTTTCAAAAACTACATTTCATTGACTTTCTAACGGTATCAATCCGTTTGAGTTACAACGGTTGCGTCACATATTCGTACCAACATGTATTTAGCGATATTTTTCTGATATTACTAGGTTGCATCGCTTTTAACAGTGAAACGATTGACTGTGGGACTTAATTGAACTGATTTTGGACTTTGACCTTATAAATGTGATAAATGAGACAATTGGACTCCAAGAAATAACATTCTTCTTAATTTGACATGATTGCTGGAACTCAGCGATTACACTGGGCGCTGTGGTAGCGCTTTATTTAAAAATTTAGATAAATAAGTCATTTTTTACTGTGGGACCAATCCTAGCCGTTAGCGCGCGCTGAAGAAATAGAGACAGTTTCAAAAACTACATTTCATTGACTTTCTAACGGTATCAGTCCGTTTGAGTTACAACGGTTGCGTCACATATTCGTACCAACATGTATTTAGCGATATTTTTCTGATATTACTAGGTTGCATCGCTTTTAACAGTGAAACGATTGACTGTGGGACTTAATTGAACTGATTTTGGACTTTGACCTTATAAATGTGATAAATGAGACAATTGGACTCCAAGAAATAACATTCTTCTTAATTTGACATGATTGCTGGAACTCAGCGATTACACTGGGCGCTGTGGTAGCGCTTTATTTAAAAATTTAGATAAATAAGTCATTTTTTACTGTGGGACCAATCCTAGCCGTTAGCGCGCGCTGAAGAAATAGAGACAGTTTCAAAAACTACATTTCATTGACTTTCTAACGGTATCAATCCGTTTGAGTTACAACGGTTGCGTCACATATTCGTACCAACATGTATTTAGCGATATTTTTCTGATATTACTAGGTTGCATCGCTTTTAACAGTGAAACGATTGACTGTGGGACTTAATTGAACTGATTTTGGACTTTGACCTTATAAATGTGATAAATGAGACAATTGGACTCCAAGAAATAACATTCTTCTTAATTTGACATGATTGCTGGAACTCAGCGATTACACTGGGCGCTGTGGTAGCGCTTTATTTAAAAATTTAGATAAATAAGTCATTTTTTACTGTGGGACCAATCCTAGCCGTTAGCGCGCGCTGAAGAAATAGAGATAGTTTCAAAAACTACATTTCATTGATTTTCTAACGGTATCAATCCGTTTGAATTCAACGGTTGCGTCACATATTCGTACCAACATGTATTTAGCGATATTTTTCTGATATTACTAGGTTGCATCGCTTTTAACAGTGAAACGATTGACTGTGGGACTTAATTGAACTGATTTTGGACTTTGACCTTATAAATGTGATAAATGAGACAATTGGACTCCAAGAAATAACATTCTTCTTAATTTGACATGATTGCTGGAACTCAGCAATTACACTGGGCGCTGTGGTAGCGCTTTATTTAAAAATTTAGATAAATAAGTCATTTTTTACTGTGGGACCAATCCTAGCCGTTAGCGCGCGCTGAAGAAATAGAGACAGTTTCAAAAACTACATTTCATTGACTTTCTAACGGTATCAATCCGTTTGAGTTACAACGGTTGCGTCACATATTCGTACCAACATGTATTTAGCGATATTTTTCTGATATTACTAGGTTGCATCGCTTTTAACAGTGAAACGATTGACTGTGGGACTTAATTGAACTGATTTTGGACTTTGACCTTATAAATGTGATAAATGAGACAATTGGACTCCAAGAAATAACATTCTTCTTAATTTGACATGATTGCTGGAACTCAGCGATTACACTGGGCGCTGTGGTAGCGCTTTATTTAAAAATTTAGATAAATAAGTCATTTTTTACTGTGGGACCAATCCTAGCCGTTAGCGCGCGCTGAAGAAATAGAGACAGTTTCAAAAACTACATTTCATTGACTTTCTAACGGTATCAATCCGTTTGAGTTACAACGGTTGCGTCACATATTCGTACCAACATGTATTTAGCGATATTTTTCTGATATTACTAGGTTGCATCGCTTTTAACAGTGAAACGATTGACTGTGGGACTTAATTGAACTGATTTTGGACTTTGACCTTATAAATGTGATAAATGAGACAATTGGACTCCAAGAAATAACATTCTTCTTAATTTGACATGATTGCTGGAACTCAGCAATTACACTGGGCGCTGTGGTAGCGCTTTATTTAAAAATTTAGATAAATAAGTCATTTTTTACTGTGGGACCAATCCTAGCCGTTAGCGCGCGCTGAAGAAATAGAGACAGTTTCAAAAACTACATTTCATTGACTTTCTAACGGTATCAATCCGTTTGAGTTACAACGGTTGCGTCACATATTCGTACCAACATGTATTTAGCGATATTTTTCTGATATTACTAGGTTGCATCGCTTTTAACAGTGAAACGATTGACTGTGGGACTTAATTGAACTGATTTTGGACTTTGACCTTATAAATGTGATAAATGAGACAATTGGACTCCAAGAAATAACATTCTTCTTAATTTGACATGATTGCTGGAACTCAGCGATTACACTGGGCGCTGTGGTAGCGCTTTATTTAAAAATTTAGATAAATAAGTCATTTTTTACTGTGGGACCAATCCTAGCCGTTAGCGCGCGCTGAAGAAATAGAGACAGTTTCAAAAACTACATTTCATTGACTTTCTAACGGTATCAATCCGTTTGAGTTACAACGGTTGCGTCACATATTCGTACCAACATGTATTTAGCGATATTTTTCTGATATTACTAGGTTGCATCGCTTTTAACAGTGAAACGATTGACTGTGGGACTTAATTGAACTGATTTTGGACTTTGACCTTATAAATGTGATAAATGAGACAATTGGACTCCAAGAAATAACATTCTTCTTAATTTGACATGATTGCTGGAACTCAGCGATTACACTGGGCGCTGTGGTAGCGCTTTATTTAAAAATTTAGATAAATAAGTCATTTTTTACTGTGGGACCAATCCTAGCCGTTAGCGCGCGCTGAAGAAATAGAGACAGTTTCAAAAACTACATTTCATTGACTTTCTAACGGTATCAATCCGTTTGAGTTACAACGGTTGCGTCACATATTCGTACCAACATGTATTTAGCGATATTTTTCTGATATTACTAGGTTGCATCGCTTTTAACAGTGAAACGATTGACTGTGGGACTTAATTGAACTGATTTTGGACTTTGACCTTATAAATGTGATAAATGAGACAATTGGACTCCAAGAAATAACATTCTTCTTAATTTGACATGATTGCTGGAACTCAGCGATTACACTGGGCGCTGTGGTAGCGCTTTATTTAAAAATTTAGATAAATAAGTCATTTTTTACTGTGGGACCAATCCTAGCCGTTAGCGCGCGCTGAAGAAATAGAGACAGTTTCAAAAACTACATTTCATTGACTTTCTAACGGTATCAATCCGTTTGAGTTACAACGGTTGCGTCACATATTCGTACCAACATGTATTTAGCGATATTTTTCTGATATTACTAGGTTGCATCGCTTTTAACAGTGAAACGATTGACTGTGGGACTTAATTGAACTGATTTTGGACTTTGACCTTATAAATGTGATAAATGAGACAATTGGACTCCAAGAAATAACATTCTTCTTAATTTGACATGATTGCTGGAACTCAGCAATTACACTGGGCGCTGTGGTAGCGCTTTATTTAAAAATTTAGATAAATAAGTCATTTTTTACTGTGGGACCAATCCTAGCCGTTAGCGCGCGCTGAAGAAATAGAGACAGTTTCAAAAACTACATTTCATTGACTTTCTAACGGTATCAATCCGTTTGAGTTACAACGGTTGCGTCACATATTCGTACCAACATGTATTTAGCGATATTTTTCTGATATTACTAGGTTGCATCGCTTTTAACAGTGAAACGATTGACTGTGGGACTTAATTGAACTGATTTTGGACTTTGACCTTATAAATGTGATAAATGAGACAATTGGACTCCAAGAAATAACATTCTTCTTAATTTGACATGATTGCTGGAACTCAGCGATTACACTGGGCGCTGTGGTAGCGCTTTATTTAAAAATTTAGATAAATAAGTCATTTTTTACTGTGGGACCAATCCTAGCCGTTAGCGCGCGCTGAAGAAATAGAGACAGTTTCAAAAACTACATTTCATTGATTTTCTAACGGTATCAATCCGTTTGAGTTACAACGGTTGCGTCACATATTCGTACCAACATGTATTTAGCGATATTTTTCTGATATTACTAGGTTGCATCGCTTTTAACAGTGAAACGATTGACTGTGGGACTTAATTGAACTGATTTTGGACTTTGACCTTATAAATGTGATAAATGAGACAATTGGACTCCAAGAAATAACATTCTTCTTAATTTGACATGATTGCTGGAACTCAGCAATTACACTGGGCGCTGTGGTAGCGCTTTATTTAAAAATTTAGATAAATAAGTCATTTTTTACTGTGGGACCAATCCTAGCCGTTAGCGCGCGCTGAAGAAATAGAGACAGTTTCAAAAACTACATTTCATTGACTTTCTAACGGTATCAATCCGTTTGAGTTACAACGGTTGCGTCACATATTCGTACCAACATGTATTTAGCGATATTTTTCTGATATTACTAGGTTGCATCGCTTTTAACAGTGAAACGATTGACTGTGGGACTTAATTGAACTGATTTTGGACTTTGACCTTATAAATGTGATAAATGAGACAATTGGACTCCAAGAAATAACATTCTTCTTAATTTGACATGATTGCTGGAACTCAGCAATTACACTGGGCGCTGTGGTAGCGCTTTATTTAAAAATTTAGATAAATAAGTCATTTTTTACTGTGGGACCAATCCTAGCCGTTAGCGCGCGCTGAAGAAATAGAGACAGTTTCAAAAACTACATTTCATTGACTTTCTAACGGTATCAATCCGTTTGAGTTACAACGGTTGCGTCACATATTCGTACCAACATGTATTTAGCGATATTTTTCTGATATTACTAGGTTGCATCGCTTTTAACAGTGAAACGATTGACTGTGGGACTTAATTGAACTGATTTTGGACTTTGACCTTATAAATGTGATAAATGAGACAATTGGACTCCAAGAAATAACATTCTTCTTAATTTGACATGATTGCTGGAACTCAGCAATTACACTGGGCGCTGTGGTAGCGCTTTATTTAAAAATTTAGATAAATAAGTCATTTTTTACTGTGGGACCAATCCTAGCCGTTAGCGCGCGCTGAAGAAATAGAGACAGTTTCAAAAACTACATTTCATTGACTTTCTAACGGTATCAATCCGTTTGAGTTACAACGGTTGCGTCACATATTCGTACCAACATGTATTTAGCGATATTTTTCTGATATTACTAGGTTGCATCGCTTTTAACAGTGAAACGATTGACTGTGGGACTTAATTGAACTGATTTTGGACTTTGACCTTATAAATGTGATAAATGAGACAATTGGACTCCAAGAAATAACATTCTTCTTAATTTGACATGATTGCTGGAACTCAGCAATTACACTGGGCGCTGTGGTAGCGCTTTATTTAAAAATTTAGATAAATAAGTCATTTTTTACTGTGGGACCAATCCTAGCCGTTAGCGCGCGCTGAAGAAATAGAGACAGTTTCAAAAACTACATTTCATTGACTTTCTAACGGTATCAATCCGTTTGAGTTACAACGGTTGCGTCACATATTCGTACCAACATGTATTTAGCGATATTTTTCTGATATTACTAGGTTGCATCGCTTTTAACAGTGAAACGATTGACTGTGGGACTTAATTGAACTGATTTTGGACTTTGACCTTATAAATGTGATAAATGAGACAATTGGACTCCAAGAAATAACATTCTTCTTAATTTGACATGATTGCTGGAACTCAGCAATTACACTGGGCGCTGTGGTAGCGCTTTATTTAAAAATTTAGATAAATAAGTCATTTTTTACTGTGGGACCAATCCTAGCCGTTAGCGCGCGCTGAAGAAATAGAGACAGTTTCAAAAACTACATTTCATTGACTTTCTAACGGTATCAATCCGTTTGAGTTACAACGGTTGCGTCACATATTCGTACCAACATGTATTTAGCGATATTTTTCTGATATTACTAGGTTGCATCGCTTTTAACAGTGAAACGATTGACTGTGGGACTTAATTGAACTGATTTTGGACTTTGACCTTATAAATGTGATAAATGAGACAATTGGACTCCAAGAAATAACATTCTTCTTAATTTGACATGATTGCTGGAACTCAGCGATTACACTGGGCGCTGTGGTAGCGCTTTATTTAAAAATTTAGATAAATAAGTCATTTTTTACTGTGGGACCAATCCTAGCCGTTAGCGCGCGCTGAAGAAATAGAGACAGTTTCAAAAACTACATTTCATTGACTTTCTAACGGTATCAATCCGTTTGAGTTACAACGGTTGCGTCACATATTCGTACCAACATGTATTTAGCGATATTTTTCTGATATTACTAGGTTGCATCGCTTTTAACAGTGAAACGATTGACTGTGGGACTTAATTGAACTGATTTTGGACTTTGACCTTATAAATGTGATAAATGAGACAATTGGACTCCAAGAAATAACATTCTTCTTAATTTGACATGATTGCTGGAACTCAGCAATTACACTGGGCGCTGTGGTAGCGCTTTATTTAAAAATTTAGATAAATAAGTCATTTTTTACTGTGGGACCAATCCTAGCCGTTAGCGCGCGCTGAAGAAATAGAGACAGTTTCAAAAACTACATTTCATTGACTTTCTAACGGTATCAATCCGTTTGAGTTACAACGGTTGCGTCACATATTCGTACCAACATGTATTTAGCGATATTTTTCTGATATTACTAGGTTGCATCGCTTTTAACAGTGAAACGATTGACTGTGGGACTTAATTGAACTGATTTTGGACTTTGACCTTATAAATGTGATAAATGAGACAATTGGACTCCAAGAAATAACATTCTTCTTAATTTGACATGATTGCTGGAACTCAGCAATTACACTGGGCGCTGTGGTAGCGCTTTATTTAAAAATTTAGATAAATAAGTCATTTTTTACTGTGGGACCAATCCTAGCCGTTAGCGCGCGCTGAAGAAATAGAGACAGTTTCAAAAACTACATTTCATTGACTTTCTAACGGTATCAATCCGTTTGAGTTACAACGGTTGCGTCACATATTCGTACCAACATGTATTTAGCGATATTTTTCTGATATTACTAGGTTGCATCGCTTTTAACAGTGAAACGATTGACTGTGGGACTTAATTGAACTGATTTTGGACTTTGACCTTATAAATGTGATAAATGAGACAATTGGACTCCAAGAAATAACATTCTTCTTAATTTGACATGATTGCTGGAACTCAGCAATTACACTGGGCGCTGTGGTAGCGCTTTATTTAAAAATTTAGATAAATAAGTCATTTTTTACTGTGGGACCAATCCTAGCCGTTAGCGCGCGCTGAAGAAATAGAGACAGTTTCAAAAACTACATTTCATTGACTTTCTAACGGTATCAGTCCGTTTGAGTTACAACGGTTGCGTCACATATTCGTACCAACATGTATTTAGCGATATTTTTCTGATATTACTAGGTTGCATCGCTTTTAACAGTGAAACGATTGACTGTGGGACTTAATTGAACTGATTTTGGACTTTGACCTTATAAATGTGATAAATGAGACAATTGGACTCCAAGAAATAACATTCTTCTTAATTTGACATGATTGCTGGAACTCAGCAATTACACTGGGCGCTGTGGTAGCGCTTTATTTAAAAATTTAGATAAATAAGTCATTTTTTACTGTGGGACCAATCCTAGCCGTTAGCGCGCGCTGAAGAAATAGAGACAGTTTCAAAAACTACATTTCATTGACTTTCTAACGGTATCAATCCGTTTGAGTTACAACGGTTGCGTCACATATTCGTACCAACATGTATTTAGCGATATTTTTCTGATATTACTAGGTTGCATCGCTTTTAACAGTGAAACGATTGACTGTGGGACTTAATTGAACTGATTTTGGACTTTGACCTTATAAATGTGATAAATGAGACAATTGGACTCCAAGAAATAACATTCTTCTTAATTTGACATGATTGCTGGAACTCAGCAATTACACTGGGCGCTGTGGTAGCGCTTTATTTAAAAATTTAGATAAATAAGTCATTTTTTACTGTGGGACCAATCCTAGCCGTTAGCGCGCGCTGAAGAAATAGAGACAGTTTCAAAAACTACATTTCATTGACTTTCTAACGGTATCAATCCGTTTGAGTTACAACGGTTGCGTCACATATTCGTACCAACATGTATTTAGCGATATTTTTCTGATATTACTAGGTTGCATCGCTTTTAACAGTGAAACGATTGACTGTGGGACTTAATTGAACTGATTTTGGACTTTGACCTTATAAATGTGATAAATGAGACAATTGGACTCCAAGAAATAACATTCTTCTTAATTTGACATGATTGCTGGAACTCAGCAATTACACTGGGCGCTGTGGTAGCGCTTTATTTAAAAATTTAGATAAATAAGTCATTTTTTACTGTGGGACCAATCCTAGCCGTTAGCGCGCGCTGAAGAAATAGAGACAGTTTCAAAAACTACATTTCATTGACTTTCTAACGGTATCAATCCGTTTGAGTTACAACGGTTGCGTCACATATTCGTACCAACATGTATTTAGCGATATTTTTCTGATATTACTAGGTTGCATCGCTTTTAACAGTGAAACGATTGACTGTGGGACTTAATTGAACTGATTTTGGACTTTGACCTTATAAATGTGATAAATGAGACAATTGGACTCCAAGAAATAACATTCTTCTTAATTTGACATGATTGCTGGAACTCAGCAATTACACTGGGCGCTGTGGTAGCGCTTTATTTAAAAATTTAGATAAATAAGTCATTTTTTACTGTGGGACCAATCCTAGCCGTTAGCGCGCGCTGAAGAAATAGAGACAGTTTCAAAAACTACATTTCATTGACTTTCTAACGGTATCAATCCGTTTGAGTTACAACGGTTGCGTCACATATTCGTACCAACATGTATTTAGCGATATTTTTCTGATATTACTAGGTTGCATCGCTTTTAACAGTGAAACGATTGACTGTGGGACTTAATTGAACTGATTTTGGACTTTGACCTTATAAATGTGATAAATGAGACAATTGGACTCCAAGAAATAACATTCTTCTTAATTTGACATGATTGCTGGAACTCAGCAATTACACTGGGCGCTGTGGTAGCGCTTTATTTAAAAATTTAGATAAATAAGTCATTTTTTACTGTGGGACCAATCCTAGCCGTTAGCGCGCGCTGAAGAAATAGAGACAGTTTCAAAAACTACATTTCATTGATTTTCTAACGGTATCAATCCGTTTGAGTTACAACGGTTGCGTCACATATTCGTACCAACATGTATTTAGCGATATTTTTCTGATATTACTAGGTTGCATCGCTTTTAACAGTGAAACGATTGACTGTGGGACTTAATTGAACTGATTTTGGACTTTGACCTTATAAATGTGATAAATGAGACAATTGGACTCCAAGAAATAACATTCTTCTTAATTTGACATGATTGCTGGAACTCAGCGATTACACTGGGCGCTGTGGTAGCGCTTTATTTAAAAATTTAGATAAATAAGTCATTTTTTACTGTGGGACCAATCCTAGCCGTTAGCGCGCGCTGAAGAAATAGAGACAGTTTCAAAAACTACATTTCATTGACTTTCTAACGGTATCAATCCGTTTGAGTTACAACGGTTGCGTCACATATTCGTACCAACATGTATTTAGCGATATTTTTCTGATATTACTAGGTTGCATCGCTTTTAACAGTGAAACGATTGACTGTGGGACTTAATTGAACTGATTTTGGACTTTGACCTTATAAATGTGATAAATGAGACAATTGGACTCCAAGAAATAACATTCTTCTTAATTTGACATGATTGCTGGAACTCAGCAATTACACTGGGCGCTGTGGTAGCGCTTTATTTAAAAATTTAGATAAATAAGTCATTTTTTACTGTGGGACCAATCCTAGCCGTTAGCGCGCGCTGAAGAAATAGAGACAGTTTCAAAAACTACATTTCATTGACTTTCTAACGGTATCAATCCGTTTGAGTTACAACGGTTGCGTCACATATTCGTACCAACATGTATTTAGCGATATTTTTCTGATATTACTAGGTTGCATCGCTTTTAACAGTGAAACGATTGACTGTGGGACTTAATTGAACTGATTTTGGACTTTGACCTTATAAATGTGATAAATGAGACAATTGGACTCCAAGAAATAACATTCTTCTTAATTTGACATGATTGCTGGAACTCAGCAATTACACTGGGCGCTGTGGTAGCGCTTTATTTAAAAATTTAGATAAATAAGTCATTTTTTACTGTGGGACCAATCCTAGCCGTTAGCGCGCGCTGAAGAAATAGAGACAGTTTCAAAAACTACATTTCATTGACTTTCTAACGGTATCAATCCGTTTGAGTTACAACGGTTGCGTCACATATTCGTACCAACATGTATTTAGCGATATTTTTCTGATATTACTAGGTTGCATCGCTTTTAACAGTGAAACGATTGACTGTGGGACTTAATTGAACTGATTTTGGACTTTGACCTTATAAATGTGATAAATGAGACAATTGGACTCCAAGAAATAACATTCTTCTTAATTTGACATGATTGCTGGAACTCAGCAATTACACTGGGCGCTGTGGTAGCGCTTTATTTAAAAATTTAGATAAATAAGTCATTTTTTACTGTGGGACCAATCCTAGCCGTTAGCGCGCGCTGAAGAAATAGAGACAGTTTCAAAAACTACATTTCATTGACTTTCTAACGGTATCAATCCGTTTGAGTTACAACGGTTGCGTCACATATTCGTACCAACATGTATTTAGCGATATTTTTCTGATATTACTAGGTTGCATCGCTTTTAACAGTGAAACGATTGACTGTGGGACTTAATTGAACTGATTTTGGACTTTGACCTTATAAATGTGATAAATGAGACAATTGGACTCCAAGAAATAACATTCTTCTTAATTTGACATGATTGCTGGAACTCAGCAATTACACTGGGCGCTGTGGTAGCGCTTTATTTAAAAATTTAGATAAATAAGTCATTTTTTACTGTGGGACCAATCCTAGCCGTTAGCGCGCGCTGAAGAAATAGAGACAGTTTCAAAAACTACATTTCATTGACTTTCTAACGGTATCAATCCGTTTGAGTTACAACGGTTGCGTCACATATTCGTACCAACATGTATTTAGCGATATTTTTCTGATATTACTAGGTTGCATCGCTTTTAACAGTGAAACGATTGACTGTGGGACTTAATTGAACTGATTTTGGACTTTGACCTTATAAATGTGATAAATGAGACAATTGGACTCCAAGAAATAACATTCTTCTTAATTTGACATGATTGCTGGAACTCAGCAATTACACTGGGCGCTGTGGTAGCGCTTTATTTAAAAATTTAGATAAATAAGTCATTTTTTACTGTGGGACCAATCCTAGCCGTTAGCGCGCGCTGAAGAAATAGAGACAGTTTCAAAAACTACATTTCATTGACTTTCTAACGGTATCAATCCGTTTGAGTTACAACGGTTGCGTCACATATTCGTACCAACATGTATTTAGCGATATTTTTCTGATATTACTAGGTTGCATCGCTTTTAACAGTGAAACGATTGACTGTGGGACTTAATTGAACTGATTTTGGACTTTGACCTTATAAATGTGATAAATGAGACAATTGGACTCCAAGAAATAACATTCTTCTTAATTTGACATGATTGCTGGAACTCAGCAATTACACTGGGCGCTGTGGTAGCGCTTTATTTAAAAATTTAGATAAATAAGTCATTTTTTACTGTGGGACCAATCCTAGCCGTTAGCGCGCGCTGAAGAAATAGAGACAGTTTCAAAAACTACATTTCATTGACTTTCTAACGGTATCAATCCGTTTGAGTTACAACGGTTGCGTCACATATTCGTACCAACATGTATTTAGCGATATTTTTCTGATATTACTAGGTTGCATCGCTTTTAACAGTGAAACGATTGACTGTGGGACTTAATTGAACTGATTTTGGACTTTGACCTTATAAATGTGATAAATGAGACAATTGGACTCCAAGAAATAACATTCTTCTTAATTTGACATGATTGCTGGAACTCAGCAATTACACTGGGCGCTGTGGTAGCGCTTTATTTAAAAATTTAGATAAATAAGTCATTTTTTACTGTGGGACCAATCCTAGCCGTTAGCGCGCGCTGAAGAAATAGAGACAGTTTCAAAAACTACATTTCATTGACTTTCTAACGGTATCAATCCGTTTGAGTTACAACGGTTGCGTCACATATTCGTACCAACATGTATTTAGCGATATTTTTCTGATATTACTAGGTTGCATCGCTTTTAACAGTGAAACGATTGACTGTGGGACTTAATTGAACTGATTTTGGACTTTGACCTTATAAATGTGATAAATGAGACAATTGGACTCCAAGAAATAACATTCTTCTTAATTTGACATGATTGCTGGAACTCAGCAATTACACTGGGCGCTGTGGTAGCGCTTTATTTAAAAATTTAGATAAATAAGTCATTTTTTACTGTGGGACCAATCCTAGCCGTTAGCGCGCGCTGAAGAAATAGAGACAGTTTCAAAAACTACATTTCATTGACTTTCTAACGGTATCAATCCGTTTGAGTTACAACGGTTGCGTCACATATTCGTACCAACATGTATTTAGCGATATTTTTCTGATATTACTAGGTTGCATCGCTTTTAACAGTGAAACGATTGACTGTGGGACTTAATTGAACTGATTTTGGACTTTGACCTTATAAATGTGATAAATGAGACAATTGGACTCCAAGAAATAACATTCTTCTTAATTTGACATGATTGCTGGAACTCAGCAATTACACTGGGCGCTGTGGTAGCGCTTTATTTAAAAATTTAGATAAATAAGTCATTTTTTACTGTGGGACCAATCCTAGCCGTTAGCGCGCGCTGAAGAAATAGAGACAGTTTCAAAAACTACATTTCATTGACTTTCTAACGGTATCAATCCGTTTGAGTTACAACGGTTGCGTCACATATTCGTACCAACATGTATTTAGCGATATTTTTCTGATATTACTAGGTTGCATCGCTTTTAACAGTGAAACGATTGACTGTGGGACTTAATTGAACTGATTTTGGACTTTGACCTTATAAATGTGATAAATGAGACAATTGGACTCCAAGAAATAACATTCTTCTTAATTTGACATGATTGCTGGAACTCAGCAATTACACTGGGCGCTGTGGTAGCGCTTTATTTAAAAATTTAGATAAATAAGTCATTTTTTACTGTGGGACCAATCCTAGCCGTTAGCGCGCGCTGAAGAAATAGAGACAGTTTCAAAAACTACATTTCATTGACTTTCTAACGGTATCAATCCGTTTGAGTTACAACGGTTGCGTCACATATTCGTACCAACATGTATTTAGCGATATTTTTCTGATATTACTAGGTTGCATCGCTTTTAACAGTGAAACGATTGACTGTGGGACTTAATTGAACTGATTTTGGACTTTGACCTTATAAATGTGATAAATGAGACAATTGGACTCCAAGAAATAACATTCTTCTTAATTTGACATGATTGCTGGAACTCAGCAATTACACTGGGCGCTGTGGTAGCGCTTTATTTAAAAATTTAGATAAATAAGTCATTTTTTACTGTGGGACCAATCCTAGCCGTTAGCGCGCGCTGAAGAAATAGAGACAGTTTCAAAAACTACATTTCATTGACTTTCTAACGGTATCAATCCGTTTGAGTTACAACGGTTGCGTCACATATTCGTACCAACATGTATTTAGCGATATTTTTCTGATATTACTAGGTTGCATCGCTTTTAACAGTGAAACGATTGACTGTGGGACTTAATTGAACTGATTTTGGACTTTGACCTTATAAATGTGATAAATGAGACAATTGGACTCCAAGAAATAACATTCTTCTTAATTTGACATGATTGCTGGAACTCAGCAATTACACTGGGCGCTGTGGTAGCGCTTTATTTAAAAATTTAGATAAATAAGTCATTTTTTACTGTGGGACCAATCCTAGCCGTTAGCGCGCGCTGAAGAAATAGAGACAGTTTCAAAAACTACATTTCATTGACTTTCTAACGGTATCAATCCGTTTGAGTTACAACGGTTGCGTCACATATTCGTACCAACATGTATTTAGCGATATTTTTCTGATATTACTAGGTTGCATCGCTTTTAACAGTGAAACGATTGACTGTGGGACTTAATTGAACTGATTTTGGACTTTGACCTTATAAATGTGATAAATGAGACAATTGGACTCCAAGAAATAACATTCTTCTTAATTTGACATGATTGCTGGAACTCAGCAATTACACTGGGCGCTGTGGTAGCGCTTTATTTAAAAATTTAGATAAATAAGTCATTTTTTACTGTGGGACCAATCCTAGCCGTTAGCGCGCGCTGAAGAAATAGAGACAGTTTCAAAAACTACATTTCATTGACTTTCTAACGGTATCAATCCGTTTGAGTTACAACGGTTGCGTCACATATTCGTACCAACATGTATTTAGCGATATTTTTCTGATATTACTAGGTTGCATCGCTTTTAACAGTGAAACGATTGACTGTGGGACTTAATTGAACTGATTTTGGACTTTGACCTTATAAATGTGATAAATGAGACAATTGGACTCCAAGAAATAACATTCTTCTTAATTTGACATGATTGCTGGAACTCAGCAATTACACTGGGCGCTGTGGTAGCGCTTTATTTAAAAATTTAGATAAATAAGTCATTTTTTACTGTGGGACCAATCCTAGCCGTTAGCGCGCGCTGAAGAAATAGAGACAGTTTCAAAAACTACATTTCATTGACTTTCTAACGGTATCAATCCGTTTGAGTTACAACGGTTGCGTCACATATTCGTACCAACATGTATTTAGCGATATTTTTCTGATATTACTAGGTTGCATCGCTTTTAACAGTGAAACGATTGACTGTGGGACTTAATTGAACTGATTTTGGACTTTGACCTTATAAATGTGATAAATGAGACAATTGGACTCCAAGAAATAACATTCTTCTTAATTTGACATGATTGCTGGAACTCAGCAATTACACTGGGCGCTGTGGTAGCGCTTTATTTAAAAATTTAGATAAATAAGTCATTTTTTACTGTGGGACCAATCCTAGCCGTTAGCGCGCGCTGAAGAAATAGAGACAGTTTCAAAAACTACATTTCATTGACTTTCTAACGGTATCAATCCGTTTGAGTTACAACGGTTGCGTCACATATTCGTACCAACATGTATTTAGCGATATTTTTCTGATATTACTAGGTTGCATCGCTTTTAACAGTGAAACGATTGACTGTGGGACTTAATTGAACTGATTTTGGACTTTGACCTTATAAATGTGATAAATGAGACAATTGGACTCCAAGAAATAACATTCTTCTTAATTTGACATGATTGCTGGAACTCAGCAATTACACTGGGCGCTGTGGTAGCGCTTTATTTAAAAATTTAGATAAATAAGTCATTTTTTACTGTGGGACCAATCCTAGCCGTTAGCGCGCGCTGAAGAAATAGAGACAGTTTCAAAAACTACATTTCATTGATTTTCTAACGGTATCAATCCGTTTGAGTTACAACGGTTGCGTCACATATTCGTACCAACATGTATTTAGCGATATTTTTCTGATATTACTAGGTTGCATCGCTTTTAACAGTGAAACGATTGACTGTGGGACTTAATTGAACTGATTTTGGACTTTGACCTTATAAATGTGATAAATGAGACAATTGGACTCCAAGAAATAACATTCTTCTTAATTTGACATGATTGCTGGAACTCAGCAATTACACTGGGCGCTGTGGTAGCGCTTTATTTAAAAATTTAGATAAATAAGTCATTTTTTACTGTGGGACCAATCCTAGCCGTTAGCGCGCGCTGAAGAAATAGAGACAGTTTCAAAAACTACATTTCATTGACTTTCTAACGGTATCAATCCGTTTGAGTTACAACGGTTGCGTCACATATTCGTACCAACATGTATTTAGCGATATTTTTCTGATATTACTAGGTTGCATCGCTTTTAACAGTGAAACGATTGACTGTGGGACTTAATTGAACTGATTTGGACTTTGACCTTATAAATGTGATAAATGAGACAATTGGACTCCAAGAAATAACATTCTTCTTAATTTGACATGATTGCTGGAACTCAGCAATTACACTGGGCGCTGTGGTAGCGCTTTATTTAAAAATTTAGATGAATAAGTCATTTTTTACTGTGGGACCAATCCTAGCCGTTAGCGCGCACTGAAGAAATAGAGATAGTTTCAAAAACTACATTTAATTGATTTTCTAACGGTAACAATCCGTTTGAGTTACAACGGTCGTGTCACATATTCGTACCAACATGTATTTAGCGATATTTTTTTGATATTACTAGGTTGCATCGCTTTTAACAGTGAAACGATTGACTGTGGGACTTAATTGAACTGATTTTGGACTTTGACCTTATAAATGTGATAAATGAGACAATTGGACTCCAAGAAATAACATTCTTCTTAATTTGACATGATTGCTGGAACTCAGCAATTACACTGGGCGCTGTGGTAGCGCTTTATTTAAAAATTTAGATGAATAAGTCATTTTTTACTGTGGGACCAATCCTAGCCGTTAGCGCGCACTGAAGAAATAGAGATAGTTTCAAAAACTACATTTAATTGATTTTCTAACGGTAGCAATCCGTTCGAGTCACAACGGTCGTGTCACATATTCGTACCAACATGTATTTAGCGATATTTTTTGATATTACTAGGTTGCATCGCTTTTAACAGTGTAACGATTGACTGTGGGACTTAATTGAACTGATTTTGGACTTTGACCTTATAAATGTGATAAATGAGACAATTGGACTCCAAGAAATAACATTCTTCTTAATTTGCCATGATTGCTGTAACTCAGCAATTACACTGGGCGCTGTGGTAGCGCTTTATTTAAAAATTTAGATAAATAAGTCATTTTTTACTGGGGGACCAATCCTAGCTGTTAGCGCGCGCCGAAGAAATAGAGACAGTTTCAAAAACTACATTTCATTGACTTTCTAACGGTATCAGTCCGTTTGAGTTACAACGGTTGCGTCACATATTCGTACCAACATGTATTTAGCGATATTTTTCTGATATTACTAGGTTGCATCGCTTTTAACAGTGAAACGATTGACTGTGGGACTTAATTGAACTGATTTTGGACTTTGACCTTATAAATATGATAAATGAGACAATTGGACTCCAAGAAATAACATTCTTCTTAATTTGACATGATTGCTGGAACTCAGCAATTACACTGGGCGCTGTGGTAGCGCTTTATTTAAAAATTTAGATAAATAAGTCATTTTTTACTGTGGGACCAATCCTAATGGCTTATAAACCGTTTAGGCGGGCGCTACGGGAAAATAGCGACCGAGGTTGTGACGTCATGGACCGAACGCAGTGAGGTCCATGCAAACAACCGAGGTTGCTGTTTTCCCACGTAGCGCCCGCCTAAACGGTTTATAAGCCATTTAGTACCTGGTAGCCTGATAAAAACATAGGACTTGAAATGATCTATAGCCAAAGTAGATCTGAGATTTTTAAAGTTACAACAACATTGGCATTTAGATAACAAATAAAATACAACATGTTTATGTAGAAACCATGTCTTCTGACAATAGCAAACACGTTCGATCAACTAAAAATAGAATTTTAATTGAATACAACTTTTCGAACACAATGAAAACATCCCTATAGTTCTTTTGAAAGTTCTAAACATTGCCGTTTGGCTAGTGGAGTGGTTGTGTTTGCTGTAAAATTGAACGAGCAATTGTTGAAGTTACCACCAGAAATAAACGAAGTAAACGTAGAGACATCACACGAAACTTGTTTTTTTGAAGAGATAGTCGATGATGATTTGGGAGTGGTGTTAAGTGGATTTATTTTATCTTTCTTTGAAGAACTCAAGATGTGAGACATTTCAAAACGGTGAGTTTTATTAGCTGCTTTGTAGCTTTTTAGAGAGTCTATATTTTTATGGCCGCTATGTTGCGCGACATATACTTCTGGAATATTGGCATCTAGCAGTCTCCCTATTGACGTCTTTCTTACTGAGTGGTTTGCCACTTTTCCTTCGAGGCTATGATACTTTTTGCTTAGAAATTCTCCAATCTTGTTCTTACCCAGAGGTGTTTTTAAGTACCAAATGGTATTTTTTGGGTAATCCACTTTTTGTTTCAATGCAAGAAAGAAAGGAGAGTCTTCCTTTAGTGCTTCTGATGGTCTATGGTTTCGAAATTCTTTGTAGTAGGAAACAGGACATCTGTCTGTGCCGGTAGCATATGCGGTAGGATTGTAGAAACGTTTTTCTTGATTTTCTTTCCCAGTACGTGTTTTTGTACCTCTCTCTCGAATTAAAACAATGCACTCTCCTTTTTCCTGGTCACATTCATATACAATATCACCCCATCTTAGTTTCCTTGCCTCGTCTCTAGCACGAAACCCAAAGTGAAGGGAAATTAACCACCACATTGTTTTCTGTAATGTGTGTGCGTCATGCTTGCCAAAAAATCCAGTTTGATACAACTTTTCGATTTCGTCTTCTTCCAACTCCCTAGTAGCGTTAGGTTTATTTCCATATCCAAGCTTTGTAAGTTGTTTTCTTTTAGCAGCTAAAACATTCCTTGATTGCTGAAAATCAGGATCAGTCAATATGTTCACATCAGTTTTTTTTTCATTTAAGTATCTCTGTAGCGAGCGATGTATGGAGGTTAAGGTATCAGGCTCGTATTCTTTACCATCAAGTTTTTTTACGTTCATGAAAAATTGACATAGAATAGCGTTTAGTTCACTTGGAGGAATCAACTCTGCTGCTCGTTGTTCGTTGATGCTTTGACAAAATTTCTTGAACGTATTACTTCCATATTTTGTAGCATATTTTGTTTTTACAGACTGTTGATCAAGTATAAATTTATCTATCTCATCGTACTCCCAAAAGCTTGGATCGATTAGTTTAAAACATGGATTTTCTATGGACATTTTTATAGCGTTCAATTTTCACGAAAGTTTGTTTACTTTTTTTGTTTACATTTTAGCCGGTCGCTACAGGAAAATAGCGCCCGCTCACGTGATCGATATAAGCCAATAAAGACGTCGGATGTAAAGAAGACATTACACTGCCAGGTACTAATAGCCGTTAGCGCGCGCTGAAGAAATAGAGACAGTTTCAAAAACTACATTTCATTGACTTTCTAACGGTATCAGTCCGTTTGAGTTACAACGGTTGCGTCACATATTCGTACCAACATGTATTTAGCGATATTTTTCTGATATTACTAGGTTGCATCGCTTTTAACAGTGAAACGATTGACTGTGGGACTTAATTGAACTGATTTTGGACTTTGACCTTATAAATGTGATAAATGAGACAATTGGACTCCAAGAAATAACATTCTTCTTAATTTGACATGATTGCTGGAACTCAGCGATTACACTGGGCGCTGTGGTAGCGCTTTATTTAAAAATTTAGATAAATAAGTCATTTTTTACTGTGGGACCAATCCTAGCCGTTAGCGCGCGCTGAAGAAATAGAGACAGTTTCAAAAACTACATTTCATTGACTTTCTAACGGTATCAATCCGTTTGAGTTACAACGGTTGCGTCACATATTCGTACCAACATGTATTTAGCGATATTTTTCTGATATTACTAGGTTGCATCGCTTTTAACAGTGAAACGATTGACTGTGGGACTTAATTGAACTGATTTTGGACTTTGACCTTATAAATGTGATAAATGAGACAATTGGACTCCAAGAAATAACATTCTTCTTAATTTGACATGATTGCTGGAACTCAGCAATTACACTGGGCGCTGTGGTAGCGCTTTATTTAAAAATTTAGATAAATAAGTCATTTATTACTGTGGGACCAATCCTAGCTGTTAGCGCGCGCTGAAGAAATAGAGACAGTTTCAAAAACTACATTTCATTGACTTTCTAACGGTATCAGTCCGTTTGAGTTACAACGGTTGCGTCACATATTCGTACCAACATGTATTTAGCGATATTTTTCTGATATTACTAGGTTGCATCGCTTTTAACAGTGAAACGATTGACTGTGGGACTTAATTGAACTGATTTTGGACTTTGACCTTATAAATATGATAAATGAGACAATTGGACTCCAAGAAATAACATTCTTCTTAATTTGACATGATTGCTGGAACTCAGCAATTACACTGGGCGCTGTGGTAGCGCTTTATTTAAAAATTTAGATAAATAAGTCATTTTTTACTGTGGGACCAATCCTAGCCGTTAGCGCGCACTGAAGAAATAGAGATAGTTTCAAAAACTACATTTAATTGATTTTCTAACGGTAACAATCCGTTTGAGTTACAACGGTTGCGTCACATATTCGTACCAACATGTATTTAGCGATATTTTTCTGATATTACTAGGTTGCATCGCTTTTAACAGTGAAACGATTGACTGTGGGACTTAATTGAACTGATTTTGGACTTTGACCTTATAAATGTGATAAATGAGACAATTGGACTCCAAGAAATAACATTCTTCTTAATTTGACATGATTGCTGGAACTCAGCAATTACACTGGGCGCTGTGGTAGCGCTTTATTTAAAAATTTAGATAAATAAGTCATTTTTTACTGTGGGACCAATCCTAGCCGTTAGCGCGCGCTGAAGAAATAGAGACAGTTTCAAAAACTACATTTCATTGACTTTCTAACGGTATCAATCCGTTTGAGTTACAACGGTTGCGTCACATATTCGTACCAACATGTATTTAGCGATATTTTTCTGATATTACTAGGTTGCATCGCTTTTAACAGTGAAACGATTGACTGTGGGACTTAATTGAACTGATTTTGGACTTTGACCTTATAAATGTGATAAATGAGACAATTGGACTCCAAGAAATAACATTCTTCTTAATTTGACATGATTGCTGTAACTCAGCAATTACACTGGGCGCTGTGGTAGCGCTTTATTTAAAAATTTAGATAAATAAGTCATTTTTACTGTGGGACCAATCCTAGCTGTTAGCGCGCGCTGAAGAAATAGAGACAGTTTCAAAAACTACATTTCATTGACTTTCTAACGGTATCAATCCGTTTGAGTTACAACGGTTGCGTCACATATTCGTACCAACATGTATTTAGCGATATTTTTCTGATATTACTAGGTTGCATCGCTTTTAACAGTGAAACGATTGACTGTGGGACTTAATTGAACTGATTTTGGACTTTGACCTTATAAATGTGATAAATGAGACAATTGGACTCCAAGAAATAACATTCTTCTTAATTTGACATGATTGCTGGAACTCAGCAATTACACTGGGCGCTGTGGTAGCGCTTTATTTAAAAATTTAGATAAATAAGTCATTTTTTACTGTGGGACCAATCCTAGCCGTTAGCGCGCGCTGAAGAAATAGAGACAGTTTCAAAAACTACATTTCATTGACTTTCTAACGGTATCAGTCCGTTTGAGTTACAACGGTTGCGTCACATATTCGTACCAACATGTATTTAGCGATATTTTTCTGATATTACTAGGTTGCATCGCTTTTAACAGTGAAACGATTGACTGTGGGACTTAATTGAACTGATTTTGGACTTTGACCTTATAAATGTGATAAATGAGACAATTGGACTCCAAGAAATAACATTCTTCTTAATTTGACATGATTGCTGGAACTCAGCAATTACACTGGGCGCTGTGGTAGCGCTTTATTTAAAAATTTAGATAAATAAGTCATTTTTTACTGTGGGACCAATCCTAGCCGTTAGCGCGCACTGAAGAAATAGAGATAGTTTCAAAAACTACATTTAATTGATTTTCTAACAGTAACAATCCGTTTGAGTTACAACGGTCGTGTCACATATTCGTACCAACATGTATTTAGCGATATTTTTTTGATATTACTAGGTTGCATCGCTTTTAACAGTGTAACGATTGACTGTGGGACTTAATTGAACTGATTTTGGACTTTGACCTTATAAATATGATAAATGAGACAATTGGACTCCAAGAAATAACATTCTTCTTAATTTGACATGATTGCTGGAACTCAGCAATTACACTGGGCGCTGTGGTAGCGCTTTATTTAAAAATTTAGATAAATAAGTCATTTTTTACTGTGGGACCAATCCTAGCCGTTAGCGCGCACTGAAGAAATAGAGATAGTTTCAAAAACTACATTTAATTGATTTTCTAACGGTAACAATCCGTTTGAGTTACAACGGTTGTGTCACATATTCGTACCAACATGTATTTAGCGATATTTTTTTGATATTACTAGGTTGCATCGCTTTTAACAGTGTAACGATTGACTGTGGGACTTAATTGAACTGATTTTGGACTTTGACCTTATAAATGTGATAAATGAGACAATTGGACTCCAAGAAATAACATTCTTCTTAATTTGCCATGATTGCTGTAACTCAGCAATTACACTGGGCGCTGTGGTAGCGCTTTATTTAAAAATTTAGATAAATAAGTCATTTATTACTGGGGGACCAATCCTAGCTGTTAGCGCGCGCCGAAGAAATAGAGACAGTTTCAAAAACTACATTTCATTGACTTTCTAACGGTATCAATCCGTTTGAGTTACAACGGTTGCGTCACATATTCGTACCAACATGTATTTAGCGATATTTTTCTGATATTACTAGGTTGCATCGCTTTTAACAGTGAAACGATTGACTGTGGGACTTAATTGAACTGATTTTGGACTTTGACCTTATAAATGTGATAAATGAGACAATTGGACTCCAAGAAATAACATTCTTCTTAATTTGACATGATTGCTGTAACTCAGCAATTACACTGGGCGCTGTGGTAGCGCTTTATTTAAAAATTTAGATAAATAAGTCATTTATTACTGGGGACCAATCCTAGCTGTTAGCGCGCGCCGAAGAAATAGAGACAGTTTCAAAAACTACATTTCATTGACTTTCTAACGGTATCAATCCGTTTGAGTTACAACGGTTGCGTCACATATTCGTACCAACATGTATTTAGCGATATATTTCTGATATTACTAGGTTGCATCGCTTTTAACAGTGAAACGATTGACTGTGGGACTTAATTGAACTGATTTTGGACTTTGACCTTATAAATATGATAAATGAGACAATTGGACTCCAAGAAATAACATTCTTCTTAATTTGACATGATTGCTGGAACTCAGCAATTACACTGGGCGCTGTGGTAGCGCTTTATTTAAAAATTTAGATAAATAAGTCATTTTTTACTGTGGGACCAATCCTAGCCGTTAGCGCGCACTGAAGAAATAGAGATAGTTTCAAAAACTACATTTCATTGATTTTCTAACGGTAACAATCCGTTTGAGTTACAACGGTCGCGTCACATATTCGTACCAACATGTATTTAGCGATATTTTTTGATATTACTAGGTTGCATCGCTTTTAACAGTGTAACGATTGACTGTGGGACTTAATTGAACTGATTTTGGACTTTGACCTTATAAATGTGATAAATGAGACAATTGGACTCCAAGAAATAACATTCTTCTTAATTTGACATGATTGCTGGAACTCAGCAATTACACTGGGCGCTGTGGTAGCGCTTTATTTAAAAATTTAGATAAATAAGTCATTTTTTACTGTGGGACCAATCCTAGCCGTTAGCGCGCGCTGAAGAAATAGAGACAGTTTCAAAAACTACATTTCATTGATTTTCTAACGGTATCAATCCGTTTGAGTTACAACGGTTGCGTCACATATTCGTACCAACATGTATTTAGCGATATTTTTCTGATATTACTAGGTTGCATCGCTTTTAACAGTGAAACGATTGACTGTGGGACTTAATTGAACTGATTTTGGACTTTGACCTTATAAATGTGATAAATGAGACAATTGGACTCCAAGAAATAACATTCTTCTTAATTTGACATGATTGCTGGAACTCAGCAATTACACTGGGCGCTGTGGTAGCGCTTTATTTAAAAATTTAGATAAATAAGTCATTTTTTACTGTGGGACCAATCCTAGCCGTTAGCGCGCGCTGAAGAAATAGAGACAGTTTCAAAAACTACATTTCATTGACTTTCTAACGGTATCAGTCCGTTTGAGTTACAACGGTTGCGTCACATATTAGTACCAACATGTATTTAGCGATATTTTTCTGATATTACTAGGTTGCATCGCTTTTAACAGTGAAACGATTGACTGTGGGACTTAATTGAACTGATTTTGGACTTTGACCTTATAAATGTGATAAATGAGACAATTGGACTCCAAGAAATAACATTCTTCTTAATTTGACATGATTGCTGGAACTCAGCAATTACACTGGGCGCTGTGGTAGCGCTTTATTTAAAAATTTAGATAAATAAGTCATTTTTTACTGTGGGACCAATCCTAGCCGTTAGCGCGCACTGAAGAAATAGAGATAGTTTCAAAAACTACATTTCATTGATTTTCTAACGGTAACAATCCGTTTGAGTTACAACGGTTGTGTCACATATTCGTACCAACATGTATTTAGCGATATTTTTTTGATATTACTAGGTTGCATCGCTTTTAACAGTGAAACGATTGACTGTGGGACTTAATTGAACTGATTTTGGACTTTGACCTTATAAATGTGATAAATGAGACAATTGGACTCCAAGAAATAACATTCTTCTTAATTTGACATGATTGCTGGAACTCAGCAATTACACTGGGCGCTGTGGTAGCGCTTTATTTAAAAATTTAGATAAATAAGTCATTTTTTACTGTGGGACCAATCCTAGCTGTTAGCGCGCGCTGAAGAAATAGAGACAGTTTCAAAAACTACATTTCATTGACTTTCTAACGGTATCAATCCGTTTGAGTTACAACGGTTGCGTCACATATTCGTACCAACATGTATTTAGCGATATTTTTCTGATATTACTAGGTTGCATCGCTTTTAACAGTGAAACGATTGACTGTGGGACTTAATTGAACTGATTTTGGACTTTGACCTTATAAATGTGATAAATGAGACAATTGGACTCCAAGAAATAACATTCTTCTTAATTTGACATGATTGCTGGAACTCAGCAATTACACTGGGCGCTGTGGTAGCGCTTTATTTAAAAATTTAGATAAATAAGTCATTTTTTACTGTGGGACCAATCCTAGCCGTTAGCGCGCGCTGAAGAAATAGAGACAGTTTCAAAAACTACATTTCATTGATTTTCTAACGGTATCAATCCGTTTGAGTTACAACGGTTGTGTCACATATTCGTACCAACATGTATTTAGCGATATTTTTTTGATATTACTAGGTTGCATCGCTTTTAACAGTGTAACGATTGACTGTGGGACTTAATTGAACTGATTTTGGACTTTGACCTTATAAATGTGATAAATGAGACAATTGGACTCCAAGAAATAACATTCTTCTTAATTTGCCATGATTGCTGTAACTCAGCAATTACACTGGGCGCTGTGGTAGCGCTTTATTTAAAAATTTAGATAAATAAGTCATTTTTTACTGTGGGACCAATCCTAGCTGTTAGCGCGCGCTGAAGAAATAGAGACAGTTTCAAAAACTACATTTCATTGACTTTCTAACGGTATCAATCCGTTTGAGTTACAACGGTTGCGTCACATATTCGTACCAACATGTATTTAGCGATATTTTTCTGATATTACTAGGTTGCATCGCTTTTAACAGTGAAACGATTGACTGTGGGACTTAATTGAACTGATTTTGGACTTTGACCTTATAAATGTGATAAATGAGACAATTGGACTCCAAGAAATAACATTCTTCTTAATTTGACATGATTGCTGGAACTCAGCAATTACACTGGGCGCTGTGGTAGCGCTTTATTTAAAATTTAGATAAATAAGTCATTTTTTACTGTGGGACCAATCCTAGCCGTTAGCGCGCGCTGAAGAAATAGAGACAGTTTCAAAAACTACATTTCATTGACTTTCTAACGGTATCAATCCGTTTGAGTTACAACGGTTGCGTCACATATTCGTACCAACATGTATTTAGCGATATTTTTCTGATATTACTAGGTTGCATCGCTTTTAACAGTGAAACGATTGACTGTGGGACTTAATTGAACTGATTTTGGACTTTGACCTTATAAATGTGATAAATGAGACAATTGGACTCCAAGAAATAACATTCTTCTTAATTTGACATGATTGCTGGAACTCAGCAATTACACTGGGCGCTGTGGTAGCGCTTTATTTAAAAATTTAGATAAATAAGTCATTTTTTACTGTGGGACCAATCCTAGCCGTTAGCGCGCACTGAAGAAATAGAGATAGTTTCAAAAACTACATTTCATTGATTTTCTAACGGTAACAATCCGTTTGAGTTACAACGGTTGTGTCACATATTCGTACCAACATGTATTTAGCGATATTTTTTGATATTACTAGGTTGCATCGCTTTTAACAGTGTAACGATTGACTGTGGGACTTAATTGAACTGATTTTGGACTTTGACCTTATAAATGTGATAAATGAGACAATTGGACTCCAAGAAATAACATTCTTCTTAATTTGACATGATTGCTGTAACTCAGCAATTACACTGGGCGCTGTGGTAGCGCTTTATTTAAAAATTTAGATAAATAAGTCATTTATTACTGGGGGACCAATCCTAGCTGTTAGCGCGCGCCGAAGAAATAGAGACAGTTTCAAAAACTACATTTCATTGACTTTCTAACGGTATCAATCCGTTTGAGTTACAACGGTTGCGTCACATATTCGTACCAACATGTATTTAGCGATATTTTTCTGATATTACTAGGTTGCATCGCTTTTAACAGTGAAACGATTGACTGTGGGACTTAATTGAACTGATTTTGGACTTTGACCTTATAAATATGATAAATGAGACAATTGGACTCCAAGAAATAACATTCTTCTTAATTTGACATGATTGCTGGAACTCAGCAATTACACTGGGCGCTGTGGTAGCGCTTTATTTAAAAATTAGATAAATAAGTCATTTTTTACTGTGGACCAATCCTAGCCGTTAGCACGCGCTGAAGAAATAGAGGACAGTTTCAAAAACTACATTTCATTGACTTCTAACGGTAATTCAGTCCGTTTGAGTTAAAACGGTTTGCGTCACATATTAATACCAACATGTATTTAGCGATATTTTCTGATATTACTAGGTTGCATCGCTTTTAAGAGTGAAAGATTGACTGTGGGACTTAATTGAACTGATTATGTCTCATTTATCTATATAAGTCAAAGTCC
>JASGCC010001722.1:0-33516 GCA_030067915.1 Hydractinia echinata
TTAGCGATATTTTTCTGATATTACTAGGTTGCATCGCTTTTAACAGTGAAACGATTGACTGTGGGACTTAATTGAACTGATTTTGGACTTTGACCTTATAAATGTGATAAATGAGACAATTGGACTCCAAGAAATAACATTCTTCTTAATTTGACATGATTGCTGGAACTCAGCGATTACACTGGGCGCTGTGGTAGCGCTTTATTTAAAAATTTAGATAAATAAGTCATTTTTTACTGTGGGACCAATCCTAGCCGTTAGCGCGCGCTGAAGAAATAGAGACAGTTTCAAAAACTACATTTCATTGACTTTCTAACGGTATCAGTCCGTTTGAGTTACAACGGTTGCGTCACATATTCGTACCAACATGTATTTAGCGATATTTTTCTGATATTACTAGGTTGCATCGCTTTTAACAGTGAAACGATTGACTGTGGGACTTAATTGAACTGATTTTGGACTTTGACCTTATAAATGTGATAAATGAGACAATTGGACTCCAAGAAATAACATTCTTCTTAATTTGACATGATTGCTGGAACTCAGCGATTACACTGGGCGCTGTGGTAGCGCTTTATTTAAAAATTTAGATAAATAAGTCATTTTTTACTGTGGGACCAATCCTAGCCGTTAGCGCGCGCTGAAGAAATAGAGACAGTTTCAAAAACTACATTTCATTGACTTTCTAACGGTATCAGTCCGTTTGAGTTACAACGGTTGCGTCACATATTCGTACCAACATGTATTTAGCGATATTTTTCTGATATTACTAGGTTGCATCGCTTTTAACAGTGAAACGATTGACTGTGGGACTTAATTGAACTGATTTTGGACTTTGACCTTATAAATGTGATAAATGAGACAATTGGACTCCAAGAAATAACATTCTTCTTAATTTGACATGATTGCTGGAACTCAGCGATTACACTGGGCGCTGTGGTAGCGCTTTATTTAAAAATTTAGATAAATAAGTCATTTTTTACTGTGGGACCAATCCTAGCCGTTAGCGCGCGCTGAAGAAATAGAGACAGTTTCAAAAACTACATTTCATTGACTTTCTAACGGTATCAGTCCGTTTGAGTTACAACGGTTGCGTCACATATTCGTACCAACATGTATTTAGCGATATTTTTCTGATATTACTAGGTTGCATCGCTTTTAACAGTGAAACGATTGACTGTGGGACTTAATTGAACTGATTTTGGACTTTGACCTTATAAATGTGATAAATGAGACAATTGGACTCCAAGAAATAACATTCTTCTTAATTTGACATGATTGCTGGAACTCAGCATTACACTGGGCGCTGTGGTAGCGCTTTATTTAAAAATTTAGATAAATAAGTCATTTTTTACTGTGGGACCAATCCTAGCCGTTAGCGCGGCTGAAGAAATAGAGACAGTTTCAAAAACTATATTTCATTGACTTTCTAACGGTATCAGTCCGTTTGAGTTACAACGGTTGCGTCACATATTCGTACCAACATGTATTTAGCGATATTTTTCTGATATTACTAGGTTGCATCGCTTTTAACAGTGAAACGATTGACTGTGGGACTTAATTGAACTGATTTTGGACTTTGACCTTATAAATGTGATAAATGAGACAATTGGACTCCAAGAAATAACATTCTTCTTAATTTGACATGATTGCTGGAACTCAGCATTACACTGGGCGCTGTGGTAGCGCTTTATTTAAAAATTTAGATAAATAAGTCATTTTTTACTGTGGGACCAATCCTAGCCGTTAGCGCGCGCTGAAGAAATAGAGACAGTTTCAAAAACTACATTTCATTGACTTTCTAACGGTATCAGTCCGTTTGAGTTACAACGGTTGCGTCACATATTCGTACCAACATGTATTTAGCGATATTTTTCTGATATTACTAGGTTGCATCGCTTTTAACAGTGAAACGATTGACTGTGGGACTTAATTGAACTGATTTTGGACTTTGACCTTATAAATGTGATAAATGAGACAATTGGACTCCAAGAAATAACATTCTTCTTAATTTGACATGATTGCTGGAACTCAGCGATTACACTGGGCGCTGTGGTAGCGCTTTATTTAAAAATTTAGATAAATAAGTCATTTTTTACTGTGGGACCAATCCTAGCCGTTAGCGCGGCTGAAGAAATAGAGACAGTTTCAAAAACTATATTTCATTGACTTTCTAACGGTATCAGTCCGTTTGAGTTACAACGGTTGCGTCACATATTCGTACCAACATGTATTTAGCGATATTTTTCTGATATTACTAGGTTGCATCGCTTTTAACAGTGAAACGATTGACTGTGGGACTTAATTGAACTGATTTTGGACTTTGACCTTATAAATGTGATAAATGAGACAATTGGACTCCAAGAAATAACATTCTTCTTAATTTGACATGATTGCTGGAACTCAGCGATTACACTGGGCGCTGTGGTAGCGCTTTATTTAAAAATTTAGATAAATAAGTCATTTTTTACTGTGGGACCAATCCTAGCCGTTAGCGCGCGCTGAAGAAATAGAGACAGTTTCAAAAACTACATTTCATTGACTTTCTAACGGTATCAGTCCGTTTGAGTTACAACGGTTGCGTCACATATTCGTACCAACATGTATTTAGCGATATTTTTCTGATATTACTAGGTTGCATCGCTTTTAACAGTGAAACGATTGACTGTGGGACTTAATTGAACTGATTTTGGACTTTGACCTTATAAATGTGATAAATGAGACAATTGGACTCCAAGAAATAACATTCTTCTTAATTTGACATGATTGCTGGAACTCAGCATTACACTGGGCGCTGTGGTAGCGCTTTATTTAAAAATTTAGATAAATAAGTCATTTTTTACTGTGGGACCAATCCTAGCCGTTAGCGCGCGCTGAAGAAATAGAGACAGTTTCAAAAACTACATTTCATTGACTTTCTAACGGTATCAGTCCGTTTGAGTTACAACGGTTGCGTCACATATTCGTACCAACATGTATTTAGCGATATTTTTCTGATATTACTAGGTTGCATCGCTTTTAACAGTGAAACGATTGACTGTGGGACTTAATTGAACTGATTTTGGACTTTGACCTTATAAATGTGATAAATGAGACAATTGGACTCCAAGAAATAACATTCTTCTTAATTTGACATGATTGCTGGAACTCAGCGATTACACTGGGCGCTGTGGTAGCGCTTTATTTAAAAATTTAGATAAATAAGTCATTTTTTACTGTGGGACCAATCCTAGCCGTTAGCGCGGCTGAAGAAATAGAGACAGTTTCAAAAACTACATTTCATTGACTTTCTAACGGTATCAGTCCGTTTGAGTTACAACGGTTGCGTCACATATTCGTACCAACATGTATTTAGCGATATTTTTCTGATATTACTAGGTTGCATCGCTTTTAACAGTGAAACGATTGACTGTGGGACTTAATTGAACTGATTTTGGACTTTGACCTTATAAATGTGATAAATGAGACAATTGGACTCCAAGAAATAACATTCTTCTTAATTTGACATGATTGCTGGAACTCAGCGATTACACTGGGCGCTGTGGTAGCGCTTTATTTAAAAATTTAGATAAATAAGTCATTTTTTACTGTGGGACCAATCCTAGCCGTTAGCGCGCGCTGAAGAAATAGAGACAGTTTCAAAAACTACATTTCATTGACTTTCTAACGGTATCAGTCCGTTTGAGTTACAACGGTTGCGTCACATATTCGTACCAACATGTATTTAGCGATATTTTTCTGATATTACTAGGTTGCATCGCTTTTAACAGTGAAACGATTGACTGTGGGACTTAATTGAACTGATTTTGGACTTTGACCTTATAAATGTGATAAATGAGACAATTGGACTCCAAGAAATAACATTCTTCTTAATTTGACATGATTGCTGGAACTCAGCGATTACACTGGGCGCTGTGGTAGCGCTTTATTTAAAAATTTAGATAAATAAGTCATTTTTTACTGTGGGACCAATCCTAGCCGTTAGCGCGCGCTGAAGAAATAGAGACAGTTTCAAAAACTACATTTCATTGACTTTCTAACGGTATCAGTCCGTTTGAGTTACAACGGTTGCGTCACATATTCGTACCAACATGTATTTAGCGATATTTTTCTGATATTACTAGGTTGCATCGCTTTTAACAGTGAAACGATTGACTGTGGGACTTAATTGAACTGATTTTGGACTTTGACCTTATAAATGTGATAAATGAGACAATTGGACTCCAAGAAATAACATTCTTCTTAATTTGACATGATTGCTGGAACTCAGCATTACACTGGGCGCTGTGGTAGCGCTTTATTTAAAAATTTAGATAAATAAGTCATTTTTTACTGTGGGACCAATCCTAGCCGTTAGCGCGCGCTGAAGAAATAGAGACAGTTTCAAAAACTACATTTCATTGACTTTCTAACGGTATCAGTCCGTTTGAGTTACAACGGTTGCGTCACATATTCGTACCAACATGTATTTAGCGATATTTTTCTGATATTACTAGGTTGCATCGCTTTTAACAGTGAAACGATTGACTGTGGGACTTAATTGAACTGATTTTGGACTTTGACCTTATAAATGTGATAAATGAGACAATTGGACTCCAAGAAATAACATTCTTCTTAATTTGACATGATTGCTGGAACTCAGCATTACACTGGGCGCTGTGGTAGCGCTTTATTTAAAAATTTAGATAAATAAGTCATTTTTTACTGTGGGACCAATCCTAGCCGTTAGCGCGCGCTGAAGAAATAGAGACAGTTTCAAAAACTACATTTCATTGACTTTCTAACGGTATCAGTCCGTTTGAGTTACAACGGTTGCGTCACATATTCGTACCAACATGTATTTAGCGATATTTTTCTGATATTACTAGGTTGCATCGCTTTTAACAGTGAAACGATTGACTGTGGGACTTAATTGAACTGATTTTGGACTTTGACCTTATAAATGTGATAAATGAGACAATTGGACTCCAAGAAATAACATTCTTCTTAATTTGACATGATTGCTGGAACTCAGCAATTACACTGGGCGCTGTGGTAGCGCTTTATTTAAAAATTTAGATAAATAAGTCATTTTTTACTGTGGGACCAATCCTAGCCGTTAGCGCGCGCTGAAGAAATAGAGACAGTTTCAAAAACTACATTTCATTGACTTTCTAACGGTATCAGTCCGTTTGAGTTACAACGGTTGCGTCACATATTCGTACCAACATGTATTTAGCGATATTTTTCTGATATTACTAGGTTGCATCGCTTTTAACAGTGAAACGATTGACTGTGGGACTTAATTGAACTGATTTTGGACTTTGACCTTATAAATGTGATAAATGAGACAATTGGACTCCAAGAAATAACATTCTTCTTAATTTGACATGATTGCTGGAACTCAGCATTACACTGGGCGCTGTGGTAGCGCTTTATTTAAAAATTTAGATAAATAAGTCATTTTTTACTGTGGGACCAATCCTAGCCGTTAGCGCGCGCTGAAGAAATAGAGACAGTTTCAAAAACTACATTTCATTGACTTTCTAACGGTATCAGTCCGTTTGAGTTACAACGGTTGCGTCACATATTCGTACCAACATGTATTTAGCGATATTTTTCTGATATTACTAGGTTGCATCGCTTTTAACAGTGAAACGATTGACTGTGGGACTTAATTGAACTGATTTTGGACTTTGACCTTATAAATGTGATAAATGAGACAATTGGACTCCAAGAAATAACATTCTTCTTAATTTGACATGATTGCTGGAACTCAGCAATTACACTGGGCGCTGTGGTAGCGCTTTATTTAAAAATTTAGATAAATAAGTCATTTTTTACTGTGGGACCAATCCTAGCCGTTAGCGCGCGCTGAAGAAATAGAGACAGTTTCAAAAACTACATTTCATTGACTTTCTAACGGTATCAGTCCGTTTGAGTTACAACGGTTGCGTCACATATTCGTACCAACATGTATTTAGCGATATTTTTCTGATATTACTAGGTTGC
The DNA here is from genome assembly GCA_030067915.1 of Hydractinia echinata. Taxonomy (NCBI): domain Eukaryota; kingdom Metazoa; phylum Cnidaria; class Hydrozoa; order Anthoathecata; family Hydractiniidae; genus Hydractinia; species Hydractinia echinata. Next base: position 5,992 of record JASGCC010001722.1, read on the forward strand.
ATCGCTTTTAACAGTGAAACGATTGACTGTGGGACTTAATTGAACTGATTTTGGACTTTGACCTTATAAATGTGATAAATGAGACAATTGGACTCCAAGAAATAACATTCTTCTTAATTTGACATGATTGCTGGAACTCAGCAATTACACTGGGCGCTGTGGTAGCGCTTTATTTAAAAATTTAGATAAATAAGTCATTTTTTACTGTGGGACCAATCCTAGCCGTTAGCGCGCGCTGAAGAAATAGAGACAGTTTCAAAAACTACATTTCATTGACTTTCTAACGGTATCAGTCCGTTTGAGTTACAACGGTTGCGTCACATATTCGTACCAACATGTATTTAGCGATATTTTTCTGATATTACTAGGTTGCATCGCTTTTAACAGTGAAACGATTGACTGTGGGACTTAATTGAACTGATTTTGGACTTTGACCTTATAAATGTGATAAATGAGACAATTGGACTCCAAGAAATAACATTCTTCTTAATTTGACATGATTGCTGGAACTCAGCATTACACTGGGCGCTGTGGTAGCGCTTTATTTAAAAATTTAGATAAATAAGTCATTTTTTACTGTGGGACCAATCCTAGCCGTTAGCGCGCGCTGAAGAAATAGAGACAGTTTCAAAAACTACATTTCATTGACTTTCTAACGGTATCAGTCCGTTTGAGTTACAACGGTTGCGTCACATATTCGTACCAACATGTATTTAGCGATATTTTTCTGATATTACTAGGTTGCATCGCTTTTAACAGTGAAACGATTGACTGTGGGACTTAATTGAACTGATTTTGGACTTTGACCTTATAAATGTGATAAATGAGACAATTGGACTCCAAGAAATAACATTCTTCTTAATTTGACATGATTGCTGGAACTCAGATTACACTGGGCGCTGTGGTAGCGCTTTATTTAAAAATTTAGATAAATAAGTCATTTTTTACTGTGGGACCAATCCTAGCCGTTAGCGCGCGCTGAAGAAATAGAGACAGTTTCAAAAACTACATTTCATTGACTTTCTAACGGTATCAGTCCGTTTGAGTTACAACGGTTGCGTCACATATTCGTACCAACATGTATTTAGCGATATTTTTCTGATATTACTAGGTTGCATCGCTTTTAACAGTGAAACGATTGACTGTGGGACTTAATTGAACTGATTTTGGACTTTGACCTTATAAATGTGATAAATGAGACAATTGGACTCCAAGAAATAACATTCTTCTTAATTTGACATGATTGCTGGAACTCAGCGATTACACTGGGCGCTGTGGTAGCGCTTTATTTAAAAATTTAGATAAATAAGTCATTTTTTACTGTGGGACCAATCCTAGCCGTTAGCGCGCGCTGAAGAAATAGAGACAGTTTCAAAAACTACATTTCATTGACTTTCTAACGGTATCAGTCCGTTTGAGTTACAACGGTTGCGTCACATATTCGTACCAACATGTATTTAGCGATATTTTTCTGATATTACTAGGTTGCATCGCTTTTAACAGTGAAACGATTGACTGTGGGACTTAATTGAACTGATTTTGGACTTTGACCTTATAAATGTGATAAATGAGACAATTGGACTCCAAGAAATAACATTCTTCTTAATTTGACATGATTGCTGGAACTCAGCATTACACTGGGCGCTGTGGTAGCGCTTTATTTAAAAATTTAGATAAATAAGTCATTTTTTACTGTGGGACCAATCCTAGCCGTTAGCGCGCGCTGAAGAAATAGAGACAGTTTCAAAAACTACATTTCATTGACTTTCTAACGGTATCAGTCCGTTTGAGTTACAACGGTTGCGTCACATATTCGTACCAACATGTATTTAGCGATATTTTTCTGATATTACTAGGTTGCATCGCTTTTAACAGTGAAACGATTGACTGTGGGACTTAATTGAACTGATTTTGGACTTTGACCTTATAAATGTGATAAATGAGACAATTGGACTCCAAGAAATAACATTCTTCTTAATTTGACATGATTGCTGGAACTCAGCGATTACACTGGGCGCTGTGGTAGCGCTTTATTTAAAAATTTAGATAAATAAGTCATTTTTTACTGTGGGACCAATCCTAGCCGTTAGCGCGCGCTGAAGAAATAGAGACAGTTTCAAAAACTACATTTCATTGACTTTCTAACGGTATCAGTCCGTTTGAGTTACAACGGTTGCGTCACATATTCGTACCAACATGTATTTAGCGATATTTTTCTGATATTACTAGGTTGCATCGCTTTTAACAGTGAAACGATTGACTGTGGGACTTAATTGAACTGATTTTGGACTTTGACCTTATAAATGTGATAAATGAGACAATTGGACTCCAAGAAATAACATTCTTCTTAATTTGACATGATTGCTGGAACTCAGCGATTACACTGGGCGCTGTGGTAGCGCTTTATTTAAAAATTTAGATAAATAAGTCATTTTTTACTGTGGGACCAATCCTAGCCGTTAGCGCGCGCTGAAGAAATAGAGACAGTTTCAAAAACTACATTTCATTGACTTTCTAACGGTATCAGTCCGTTTGAGTTACAACGGTTGCGTCACATATTCGTACCAACATGTATTTAGCGATATTTTTCTGATATTACTAGGTTGCATCGCTTTTAACAGTGAAACGATTGACTGTGGGACTTAATTGAACTGATTTTGGACTTTGACCTTATAAATGTGATAAATGAGACAATTGGACTCCAAGAAATAACATTCTTCTTAATTTGACATGATTGCTGGAACTCAGCGATTACACTGGGCGCTGTGGTAGCGCTTTATTTAAAAATTTAGATAAATAAGTCATTTTTTACTGTGGGACCAATCCTAGCCGTTAGCGCGCGCTGAAGAAATAGAGACAGTTTCAAAAACTACATTTCATTGACTTTCTAACGGTATCAGTCCGTTTGAGTTACAACGGTTGCGTCACATATTCGTACCAACATGTATTTAGCGATATTTTTCTGATATTACTAGGTTGCATCGCTTTTAACAGTGAAACGATTGACTGTGGGACTTAATTGAACTGATTTTGGACTTTGACCTTATAAATGTGATAAATGAGACAATTGGACTCCAAGAAATAACATTCTTCTTAATTTGACATGATTGCTGGAACTCAGCATTACACTGGGCGCTGTGGTAGCGCTTTATTTAAAAATTTAGATAAATAAGTCATTTTTTACTGTGGGACCAATCCTAGCCGTTAGCGCGCGCTGAAGAAATAGAGACAGTTTCAAAAACTACATTTCATTGACTTTCTAACGGTATCAGTCCGTTTGAGTTACAACGGTTGCGTCACATATTCGTACCAACATGTATTTAGCGATATTTTTCTGATATTACTAGGTTGCATCGCTTTTAACAGTGAAACGATTGACTGTGGGACTTAATTGAACTGATTTTGGACTTTGACCTTATAAATGTGATAAATGAGACAATTGGACTCCAAGAAATAACATTCTTCTTAATTTGACATGATTGCTGGAACTCAGCGATTACACTGGGCGCTGTGGTAGCGCTTTATTTAAAAATTTAGATAAATAAGTCATTTTTTACTGTGGGACCAATCCTAGCCGTTAGCGCGCGCTGAAGAAATAGAGACAGTTTCAAAAACTACATTTCATTGACTTTCTAACGGTATCAGTCCGTTTGAGTTACAACGGTTGCGTCACATATTCGTACCAACATGTATTTAGCGATATTTTTCTGATATTACTAGGTTGCATCGCTTTTAACAGTGAAACGATTGACTGTGGGACTTAATTGAACTGATTTTGGACTTTGACCTTATAAATGTGATAAATGAGACAATTGGACTCCAAGAAATAACATTCTTCTTAATTTGACATGATTGCTGGAACTCAGCGATTACACTGGGCGCTGTGGTAGCGCTTTATTTAAAAATTTAGATAAATAAGTCATTTTTTACTGTGGGACCAATCCTAGCCGTTAGCGCGCGCTGAAGAAATAGAGACAGTTTCAAAAACTACATTTCATTGACTTTCTAACGGTATCAGTCCGTTTGAGTTACAACGGTTGCGTCACATATTCGTACCAACATGTATTTAGCGATATTTTTCTGATATTACTAGGTTGCATCGCTTTTAACAGTGAAACGATTGACTGTGGGACTTAATTGAACTGATTTTGGACTTTGACCTTATAAATGTGATAAATGAGACAATTGGACTCCAAGAAATAACATTCTTCTTAATTTGACATGATTGCTGGAACTCAGCGATTACACTGGGCGCTGTGGTAGCGCTTTATTTAAAAATTTAGATAAATAAGTCATTTTTTACTGTGGGACCAATCCTAGCCGTTAGCGCGCGCTGAAGAAATAGAGACAGTTTCAAAAACTACATTTCATTGACTTTCTAACGGTATCAGTCCGTTTGAGTTACAACGGTTGCGTCACATATTCGTACCAACATGTATTTAGCGATATTTTTCTGATATTACTAGGTTGCATCGCTTTTAACAGTGAAACGATTGACTGTGGGACTTAATTGAACTGATTTTGGACTTTGACCTTATAAATGTGATAAATGAGACAATTGGACTCCAAGAAATAACATTCTTCTTAATTTGACATGATTGCTGGAACTCAGCGATTACACTGGGCGCTGTGGTAGCGCTTTATTTAAAAATTTAGATAAATAAGTCATTTTTTACTGTGGGACCAATCCTAGCCGTTAGCGCGCGCTGAAGAAATAGAGACAGTTTCAAAAACTACATTTCATTGACTTTCTAACGGTATCAGTCCGTTTGAGTTACAACGGTTGCGTCACATATTCGTACCAACATGTATTTAGCGATATTTTTCTGATATTACTAGGTTGCATCGCTTTTAACAGTGAAACGATTGACTGTGGGACTTAATTGAACTGATTTTGGACTTTGACCTTATAAATGTGATAAATGAGACAATTGGACTCCAAGAAATAACATTCTTCTTAATTTGACATGATTGCTGGAACTCAGCGATTACACTGGGCGCTGTGGTAGCGCTTTATTTAAAAATTTAGATAAATAAGTCATTTTTTACTGTGGGACCAATCCTAGCCGTTAGCGCGCGCTGAAGAAATAGAGACAGTTTCAAAAACTACATTTCATTGACTTTCTAACGGTATCAGTCCGTTTGAGTTACAACGGTTGCGTCACATATTCGTACCAACATGTATTTAGCGATATTTTTCTGATATTACTAGGTTGCATCGCTTTTAACAGTGAAACGATTGACTGTGGGACTTAATTGAACTGATTTTGGACTTTGACCTTATAAATGTGATAAATGAGACAATTGGACTCCAAGAAATAACATTCTTCTTAATTTGACATGATTGCTGGAACTCAGCATTACACTGGGCGCTGTGGTAGCGCTTTATTTAAAAATTTAGATAAATAAGTCATTTTTTACTGTGGGACCAATCCTAGCCGTTAGCGCGCGCTGAAGAAATAGAGACAGTTTCAAAAACTACATTTCATTGACTTTCTAACGGTATCAGTCCGTTTGAGTTACAACGGTTGCGTCACATATTCGTACCAACATGTATTTAGCGATATTTTTCTGATATTACTAGGTTGCATCGCTTTTAACAGTGAAACGATTGACTGTGGGACTTAATTGAACTGATTTTGGACTTTGACCTTATAAATGTGATAAATGAGACAATTGGACTCCAAGAAATAACATTCTTCTTAATTTGACATGATTGCTGGAACTCAGCGATTACACTGGGCGCTGTGGTAGCGCTTTATTTAAAAATTTAGATAAATAAGTCATTTTTTACTGTGGGACCAATCCTAGCCGTTAGCGCGCGCTGAAGAAATAGAGACAGTTTCAAAAACTACATTTCATTGACTTTCTAACGGTATCAGTCCGTTTGAGTTACAACGGTTGCGTCACATATTCGTACCAACATGTATTTAGCGATATTTTTCTGATATTACTAGGTTGCATCGCTTTTAACAGTGAAACGATTGACTGTGGGACTTAATTGAACTGATTTTGGACTTTGACCTTATAAATGTGATAAATGAGACAATTGGACTCCAAGAAATAACATTCTTCTTAATTTGACATGATTGCTGGAACTCAGCGATTACACTGGGCGCTGTGGTAGCGCTTTATTTAAAAATTTAGATAAATAAGTCATTTTTTACTGTGGGACCAATCCTAGCCGTTAGCGCGCGCTGAAGAAATAGAGACAGTTTCAAAAACTACATTTCATTGACTTTCTAACGGTATCAGTCCGTTTGAGTTACAACGGTTGCGTCACATATTCGTACCAACATGTATTTAGCGATATTTTTCTGATATTACTAGGTTGCATCGCTTTTAACAGTGAAACGATTGACTGTGGGACTTAATTGAACTGATTTTGGACTTTGACCTTATAAATGTGATAAATGAGACAATTGGACTCCAAGAAATAACATTCTTCTTAATTTGACATGATTGCTGGAACTCAGCGATTACACTGGGCGCTGTGGTAGCGCTTTATTTAAAAATTTAGATAAATAAGTCATTTTTTACTGTGGGACCAATCCTAGCCGTTAGCGCGCGCTGAAGAAATAGAGACAGTTTCAAAAACTACATTTCATTGACTTTCTAACGGTATCAGTCCGTTTGAGTTACAACGGTTGCGTCACATATTCGTACCAACATGTATTTAGCGATATTTTTCTGATATTACTAGGTTGCATCGCTTTTAACAGTGAAACGATTGACTGTGGGACTTAATTGAACTGATTTTGGACTTTGACCTTATAAATGTGATAAATGAGACAATTGGACTCCAAGAAATAACATTCTTCTTAATTTGACATGATTGCTGGAACTCAGCGATTACACTGGGCGCTGTGGTAGCGCTTTATTTAAAAATTTAGATAAATAAGTCATTTTTTACTGTGGGACCAATCCTAGCCGTTAGCGCGCGCTGAAGAAATAGAGACAGTTTCAAAAACTACATTTCATTGACTTTCTAACGGTATCAGTCCGTTTGAGTTACAACGGTTGCGTCACATATTCGTACCAACATGTATTTAGCGATATTTTTCTGATATTACTAGGTTGCATCGCTTTTAACAGTGAAACGATTGACTGTGGGACTTAATTGAACTGATTTTGGACTTTGACCTTATAAATGTGATAAATGAGACAATTGGACTCCAAGAAATAACATTCTTCTTAATTTGACATGATTGCTGGAACTCAGCGATTACACTGGGCGCTGTGGTAGCGCTTTATTTAAAAATTTAGATAAATAAGTCATTTTTTACTGTGGGACCAATCCTAGCCGTTAGCGCGCGCTGAAGAAATAGAGACAGTTTCAAAAACTACATTTCATTGACTTTCTAACGGTATCAGTCCGTTTGAGTTACAACGGTTGCGTCACATATTCGTACCAACATGTATTTAGCGATATTTTTCTGATATTACTAGGTTGCATCGCTTTTAACAGTGAAACGATTGACTGTGGGACTTAATTGAACTGATTTTGGACTTTGACCTTATAAATGTGATAAATGAGACAATTGGACTCCAAGAAATAACATTCTTCTTAATTTGACATGATTGCTGGAACTCAGCGATTACACTGGGCGCTGTGGTAGCGCTTTATTTAAAAATTTAGATAAATAAGTCATTTTTTACTGTGGGACCAATCCTAGCCGTTAGCGCGCGCTGAAGAAATAGAGACAGTTTCAAAAACTACATTTCATTGACTTTCTAACGGTATCAGTCCGTTTGAGTTACAACGGTTGCGTCACATATTCGTACCAACATGTATTTAGCGATATTTTTCTGATATTACTAGGTTGCATCGCTTTTAACAGTGAAACGATTGACTGTGGGACTTAATTGAACTGATTTTGGACTTTGACCTTATAAATGTGATAAATGAGACAATTGGACTCCAAGAAATAACATTCTTCTTAATTTGACATGATTGCTGGAACTCAGCGATTACACTGGGCGCTGTGGTAGCGCTTTATTTAAAAATTTAGATAAATAAGTCATTTTTTACTGTGGGACCAATCCTAGCCGTTAGCGCGCGCTGAAGAAATAGAGACAGTTTCAAAAACTACATTTCATTGACTTTCTAACGGTATCAGTCCGTTTGAGTTACAACGGTTGCGTCACATATTCGTACCAACATGTATTTAGCGATATTTTTCTGATATTACTAGGTTGCATCGCTTTTAACAGTGAAACGATTGACTGTGGGACTTAATTGAACTGATTTTGGACTTTGACCTTATAAATGTGATAAATGAGACAATTGGACTCCAAGAAATAACATTCTTCTTAATTTGACATGATTGCTGGAACTCAGCGATTACACTGGGCGCTGTGGTAGCGCTTTATTTAAAAATTTAGATAAATAAGTCATTTTTTACTGTGGGACCAATCCTAGCCGTTAGCGCGCGCTGAAGAAATAGAGACAGTTTCAAAAACTACATTTCATTGACTTTCTAACGGTATCAGTCCGTTTGAGTTACAACGGTTGCGTCACATATTCGTACCAACATGTATTTAGCGATATTTTTCTGATATTACTAGGTTGCATCGCTTTTAACAGTGAAACGATTGACTGTGGGACTTAATTGAACTGATTTTGGACTTTGACCTTATAAATGTGATAAATGAGACAATTGGACTCCAAGAAATAACATTCTTCTTAATTTGACATGATTGCTGGAACTCAGCGATTACACTGGGCGCTGTGGTAGCGCTTTATTTAAAAATTTAGATAAATAAGTCATTTTTTACTGTGGGACCAATCCTAGCCGTTAGCGCGCGCTGAAGAAATAGAGACAGTTTCAAAAACTACATTTCATTGACTTTCTAACGGTATCAGTCCGTTTGAGTTACAACGGTTGCGTCACATATTCGTACCAACATGTATTTAGCGATATTTTTCTGATATTACTAGGTTGCATCGCTTTTAACAGTGAAACGATTGACTGTGGGACTTAATTGAACTGATTTTGGACTTTGACCTTATAAATGTGATAAATGAGACAATTGGACTCCAAGAAATAACATTCTTCTTAATTTGACATGATTGCTGGAACTCAGCGATTACACTGGGCGCTGTGGTAGCGCTTTATTTAAAAATTTAGATAAATAAGTCATTTTTTACTGTGGGACCAATCCTAGCCGTTAGCGCGCGCTGAAGAAATAGAGACAGTTTCAAAAACTACATTTCATTGACTTTCTAACGGTATCAGTCCGTTTGAGTTACAACGGTTGCGTCACATATTCGTACCAACATGTATTTAGCGATATTTTTCTGATATTACTAGGTTGCATCGCTTTTAACAGTGAAACGATTGACTGTGGGACTTAATTGAACTGATTTTGGACTTTGACCTTATAAATGTGATAAATGAGACAATTGGACTCCAAGAAATAACATTCTTCTTAATTTGACATGATTGCTGGAACTCAGCGATTACACTGGGCGCTGTGGTAGCGCTTTATTTAAAAATTTAGATAAATAAGTCATTTTTTACTGTGGGACCAATCCTAGCCGTTAGCGCGCGCTGAAGAAATAGAGACAGTTTCAAAAACTACATTTCATTGACTTTCTAACGGTATCAGTCCGTTTGAGTTACAACGGTTGCGTCACATATTCGTACCAACATGTATTTAGCGATATTTTTCTGATATTACTAGGTTGCATCGCTTTTAACAGTGAAACGATTGACTGTGGGACTTAATTGAACTGATTTTGGACTTTGACCTTATAAATGTGATAAATGAGACAATTGGACTCCAAGAAATAACATTCTTCTTAATTTGACATGATTGCTGGAACTCAGCATTACACTGGGCGCTGTGGTAGCGCTTTATTTAAAAATTTAGATAAATAAGTCATTTTTTACTGTGGGACCAATCCTAGCCGTTAGCGCGCGCTGAAGAAATAGAGACAGTTTCAAAAACTACATTTCATTGACTTTCTAACGGTATCAGTCCGTTTGAGTTACAACGGTTGCGTCACATATTCGTACCAACATGTATTTAGCGATATTTTTCTGATATTACTAGGTTGCATCGCTTTTAACAGTGAAACGATTGACTGTGGGACTTAATTGAACTGATTTTGGACTTTGACCTTATAAATGTGATAAATGAGACAATTGGACTCCAAGAAATAACATTCTTCTTAATTTGACATGATTGCTGGAACTCAGCGATTACACTGGGCGCTGTGGTAGCGCTTTATTTAAAAATTTAGATAAATAAGTCATTTTTTACTGTGGGACCAATCCTAGCCGTTAGCGCGCGCTGAAGAAATAGAGACAGTTTCAAAAACTACATTTCATTGACTTTCTAACGGTATCAGTCCGTTTGAGTTACAACGGTTGCGTCACATATTCGTACCAACATGTATTTAGCGATATTTTTCTGATATTACTAGGTTGCATCGCTTTTAACAGTGAAACGATTGACTGTGGGACTTAATTGAACTGATTTTGGACTTTGACCTTATAAATGTGATAAATGAGACAATTGGACTCCAAGAAATAACATTCTTCTTAATTTGACATGATTGCTGGAACTCAGCGATTACACTGGGCGCTGTGGTAGCGCTTTATTTAAAAATTTAGATAAATAAGTCATTTTTTACTGTGGGACCAATCCTAGCCGTTAGCGCGCGCTGAAGAAATAGAGACAGTTTCAAAAACTACATTTCATTGACTTTCTAACGGTATCAGTCCGTTTGAGTTACAACGGTTGCGTCACATATTCGTACCAACATGTATTTAGCGATATTTTTCTGATATTACTAGGTTGCATCGCTTTTAACAGTGAAACGATTGACTGTGGGACTTAATTGAACTGATTTTGGACTTTGACCTTATAAATGTGATAAATGAGACAATTGGACTCCAAGAAATAACATTCTTCTTAATTTGACATGATTGCTGGAACTCAGCGATTACACTGGGCGCTGTGGTAGCGCTTTATTTAAAAATTTAGATAAATAAGTCATTTTTTACTGTGGGACCAATCCTAGCCGTTAGCGCGCGCTGAAGAAATAGAGACAGTTTCAAAAACTACATTTCATTGACTTTCTAACGGTATCAGTCCGTTTGAGTTACAACGGTTGCGTCACATATTCGTACCAACATGTATTTAGCGATATTTTTCTGATATTACTAGGTTGCATCGCTTTTAACAGTGAAACGATTGACTGTGGGACTTAATTGAACTGATTTTGGACTTTGACCTTATAAATGTGATAAATGAGACAATTGGACTCCAAGAAATAACATTCTTCTTAATTTGACATGATTGCTGGAACTCAGCGATTACACTGGGCGCTGTGGTAGCGCTTTATTTAAAAATTTAGATAAATAAGTCATTTTTTACTGTGGGACCAATCCTAGCCGTTAGCGCGCGCTGAAGAAATAGAGACAGTTTCAAAAACTACATTTCATTGACTTTCTAACGGTATCAGTCCGTTTGAGTTACAACGGTTGCGTCACATATTCGTACCAACATGTATTTAGCGATATTTTTCTGATATTACTAGGTTGCATCGCTTTTAACAGTGAAACGATTGACTGTGGGACTTAATTGAACTGATTTTGGACTTTGACCTTATAAATGTGATAAATGAGACAATTGGACTCCAAGAAATAACATTCTTCTTAATTTGACATGATTGCTGGAACTCAGCGATTACACTGGGCGCTGTGGTAGCGCTTTATTTAAAAATTTAGATAAATAAGTCATTTTTTACTGTGGGACCAATCCTAGCCGTTAGCGCGCGCTGAAGAAATAGAGACAGTTTCAAAAACTACATTTCATTGACTTTCTAACGGTATCAGTCCGTTTGAGTTACAACGGTTGCGTCACATATTCGTACCAACATGTATTTAGCGATATTTTTCTGATATTACTAGGTTGCATCGCTTTTAACAGTGAAACGATTGACTGTGGGACTTAATTGAACTGATTTTGGACTTTGACCTTATAAATGTGATAAATGAGACAATTGGACTCCAAGAAATAACATTCTTCTTAATTTGACATGATTGCTGGAACTCAGCGATTACACTGGGCGCTGTGGTAGCGCTTTATTTAAAAATTTAGATAAATAAGTCATTTTTTACTGTGGGACCAATCCTAGCCGTTAGCGCGCGCTGAAGAAATAGAGACAGTTTCAAAAACTACATTTCATTGACTTTCTAACGGTATCAGTCCGTTTGAGTTACAACGGTTGCGTCACATATTCGTACCAACATGTATTTAGCGATATTTTTCTGATATTACTAGGTTGCATCGCTTTTAACAGTGAAACGATTGACTGTGGGACTTAATTGAACTGATTTTGGACTTTGACCTTATAAATGTGATAAATGAGACAATTGGACTCCAAGAAATAACATTCTTCTTAATTTGACATGATTGCTGGAACTCAGCGATTACACTGGGCGCTGTGGTAGCGCTTTATTTAAAAATTTAGATAAATAAGTCATTTTTTACTGTGGGACCAATCCTAGCCGTTAGCGCGCGCTGAAGAAATAGAGACAGTTTCAAAAACTACATTTCATTGACTTTCTAACGGTATCAGTCCGTTTGAGTTACAACGGTTGCGTCACATATTCGTACCAACATGTATTTAGCGATATTTTTCTGATATTACTAGGTTGCATCGCTTTTAACAGTGAAACGATTGACTGTGGGACTTAATTGAACTGATTTTGGACTTTGACCTTATAAATGTGATAAATGAGACAATTGGACTCCAAGAAATAACATTCTTCTTAATTTGACATGATTGCTGGAACTCAGCGATTACACTGGGCGCTGTGGTAGCGCTTTATTTAAAAATTTAGATAAATAAGTCATTTTTTACTGTGGGACCAATCCTAGCCGTTAGCGCGCGCTGAAGAAATAGAGACAGTTTCAAAAACTACATTTCATTGACTTTCTAACGGTATCAGTCCGTTTGAGTTACAACGGTTGCGTCACATATTCGTACCAACATGTATTTAGCGATATTTTTCTGATATTACTAGGTTGCATCGCTTTTAACAGTGAAACGATTGACTGTGGGACTTAATTGAACTGATTTTGGACTTTGACCTTATAAATGTGATAAATGAGACAATTGGACTCCAAGAAATAACATTCTTCTTAATTTGACATGATTGCTGGAACTCAGCGATTACACTGGGCGCTGTGGTAGCGCTTTATTTAAAAATTTAGATAAATAAGTCATTTTTTACTGTGGGACCAATCCTAGCCGTTAGCGCGCGCTGAAGAAATAGAGACAGTTTCAAAAACTACATTTCATTGACTTTCTAACGGTATCAGTCCGTTTGAGTTACAACGGTTGCGTCACATATTCGTACCAACATGTATTTAGCGATATTTTTCTGATATTACTAGGTTGCATCGCTTTTAACAGTGAAACGATTGACTGTGGGACTTAATTGAACTGATTTTGGACTTTGACCTTATAAATGTGATAAATGAGACAATTGGACTCCAAGAAATAACATTCTTCTTAATTTGACATGATTGCTGGAACTCAGCGATTACACTGGGCGCTGTGGTAGCGCTTTATTTAAAAATTTAGATAAATAAGTCATTTTTTACTGTGGGACCAATCCTAGCCGTTAGCGCGCGCTGAAGAAATAGAGACAGTTTCAAAAACTACATTTCATTGACTTTCTAACGGTATCAGTCCGTTTGAGTTACAACGGTTGCGTCACATATTCGTACCAACATGTATTTAGCGATATTTTTCTGATATTACTAGGTTGCATCGCTTTTAACAGTGAAACGATTGACTGTGGGACTTAATTGAACTGATTTTGGACTTTGACCTTATAAATGTGATAAATGAGACAATTGGACTCCAAGAAATAACATTCTTCTTAATTTGACATGATTGCTGGAACTCAGCGATTACACTGGGCGCTGTGGTAGCGCTTTATTTAAAAATTTAGATAAATAAGTCATTTTTTACTGTGGGACCAATCCTAGCCGTTAGCGCGCGCTGAAGAAATAGAGACAGTTTCAAAAACTACATTTCATTGACTTTCTAACGGTATCAGTCCGTTTGAGTTACAACGGTTGCGTCACATATTCGTACCAACATGTATTTAGCGATATTTTTCTGATATTACTAGGTTGCATCGCTTTTAACAGTGAAACGATTGACTGTGGGACTTAATTGAACTGATTTTGGACTTTGACCTTATAAATGTGATAAATGAGACAATTGGACTCCAAGAAATAACATTCTTCTTAATTTGACATGATTGCTGGAACTCAGCATTACACTGGGCGCTGTGGTAGCGCTTTATTTAAAAATTTAGATAAATAAGTCATTTTTTACTGTGGGACCAATCCTAGCCGTTAGCGCGCGCTGAAGAAATAGAGACAGTTTCAAAAACTACATTTCATTGACTTTCTAACGGTATCAGTCCGTTTGAGTTACAACGGTTGCGTCACATATTCGTACCAACATGTATTTAGCGATATTTTTCTGATATTACTAGGTTGCATCGCTTTTAACAGTGAAACGATTGACTGTGGGACTTAATTGAACTGATTTTGGACTTTGACCTTATAAATGTGATAAATGAGACAATTGGACTCCAAGAAATAACATTCTTCTTAATTTGACATGATTGCTGGAACTCAGCGATTACACTGGGCGCTGTGGTAGCGCTTTATTTAAAAATTTAGATAAATAAGTCATTTTTTACTGTGGGACCAATCCTAGCCGTTAGCGCGCGCTGAAGAAATAGAGACAGTTTCAAAAACTACATTTCATTGACTTTCTAACGGTATCAGTCCGTTTGAGTTACAACGGTTGCGTCACATATTCGTACCAACATGTATTTAGCGATATTTTTCTGATATTACTAGGTTGCATCGCTTTTAACAGTGAAACGATTGACTGTGGGACTTAATTGAACTGATTTTGGACTTTGACCTTATAAATGTGATAAATGAGACAATTGGACTCCAAGAAATAACATTCTTCTTAATTTGACATGATTGCTGGAACTCAGCGATTACACTGGGCGCTGTGGTAGCGCTTTATTTAAAAATTTAGATAAATAAGTCATTTTTTACTGTGGGACCAATCCTAGCCGTTAGCGCGCGCTGAAGAAATAGAGACAGTTTCAAAAACTACATTTCATTGACTTTCTAACGGTATCAGTCCGTTTGAGTTACAACGGTTGCGTCACATATTCGTACCAACATGTATTTAGCGATATTTTTCTGATATTACTAGGTTGCATCGCTTTTAACAGTGAAACGATTGACTGTGGGACTTAATTGAACTGATTTTGGACTTTGACCTTATAAATGTGATAAATGAGACAATTGGACTCCAAGAAATAACATTCTTCTTAATTTGACATGATTGCTGGAACTCAGCGATTACACTGGGCGCTGTGGTAGCGCTTTATTTAAAAATTTAGATAAATAAGTCATTTTTTACTGTGGGACCAATCCTAGCCGTTAGCGCGCGCTGAAGAAATAGAGACAGTTTCAAAAACTACATTTCATTGACTTTCTAACGGTATCAGTCCGTTTGAGTTACAACGGTTGCGTCACATATTCGTACCAACATGTATTTAGCGATATTTTTCTGATATTACTAGGTTGCATCGCTTTTAACAGTGAAACGATTGACTGTGGGACTTAATTGAACTGATTTTGGACTTTGACCTTATAAATGTGATAAATGAGACAATTGGACTCCAAGAAATAACATTCTTCTTAATTTGACATGATTGCTGGAACTCAGCGATTACACTGGGCGCTGTGGTAGCGCTTTATTTAAAAATTTAGATAAATAAGTCATTTTTTACTGTGGGACCAATCCTAGCCGTTAGCGCGCGCTGAAGAAATAGAGACAGTTTCAAAAACTACATTTCATTGACTTTCTAACGGTATCAGTCCGTTTGAGTTACAACGGTTGCGTCACATATTCGTACCAACATGTATTTAGCGATATTTTTCTGATATTACTAGGTTGCATCGCTTTTAACAGTGAAACGATTGACTGTGGGACTTAATTGAACTGATTTTGGACTTTGACCTTATAAATGTGATAAATGAGACAATTGGACTCCAAGAAATAACATTCTTCTTAATTTGACATGATTGCTGGAACTCAGCGATTACACTGGGCGCTGTGGTAGCGCTTTATTTAAAAATTTAGATAAATAAGTCATTTTTTACTGTGGGACCAATCCTAGCCGTTAGCGCGCGCTGAAGAAATAGAGACAGTTTCAAAAACTACATTTCATTGACTTTCTAACGGTATCAGTCCGTTTGAGTTACAACGGTTGCGTCACATATTCGTACCAACATGTATTTAGCGATATTTTTCTGATATTACTAGGTTGCATCGCTTTTAACAGTGAAACGATTGACTGTGGGACTTAATTGAACTGATTTTGGACTTTGACCTTATAAATGTGATAAATGAGACAATTGGACTCCAAGAAATAACATTCTTCTTAATTTGACATGATTGCTGGAACTCAGCGATTACACTGGGCGCTGTGGTAGCGCTTTATTTAAAAATTTAGATAAATAAGTCATTTTTTACTGTGGGACCAATCCTAGCCGTTAGCGCGCGCTGAAGAAATAGAGACAGTTTCAAAAACTACATTTCATTGACTTTCTAACGGTATCAGTCCGTTTGAGTTACAACGGTTGCGTCACATATTCGTACCAACATGTATTTAGCGATATTTTTCTGATATTACTAGGTTGCATCGCTTTTAACAGTGAAACGATTGACTGTGGGACTTAATTGAACTGATTTTGGACTTTGACCTTATAAATGTGATAAATGAGACAATTGGACTCCAAGAAATAACATTCTTCTTAATTTGACATGATTGCTGGAACTCAGCGATTACACTGGGCGCTGTGGTAGCGCTTTATTTAAAAATTTAGATAAATAAGTCATTTTTTACTGTGGGACCAATCCTAGCCGTTAGCGCGCGCTGAAGAAATAGAGACAGTTTCAAAAACTACATTTCATTGACTTTCTAACGGTATCAGTCCGTTTGAGTTACAACGGTTGCGTCACATATTCGTACCAACATGTATTTAGCGATATTTTTCTGATATTACTAGGTTGCATCGCTTTTAACAGTGAAACGATTGACTGTGGGACTTAATTGAACTGATTTTGGACTTTGACCTTATAAATGTGATAAATGAGACAATTGGACTCCAAGAAATAACATTCTTCTTAATTTGACATGATTGCTGGAACTCAGCGATTACACTGGGCGCTGTGGTAGCGCTTTATTTAAAAATTTAGATAAATAAGTCATTTTTTACTGTGGGACCAATCCTAGCCGTTAGCGCGCGCTGAAGAAATAGAGACAGTTTCAAAAACTACATTTCATTGACTTTCTAACGGTATCAGTCCGTTTGAGTTACAACGGTTGCGTCACATATTCGTACCAACATGTATTTAGCGATATTTTTCTGATATTACTAGGTTGCATCGCTTTTAACAGTGAAACGATTGACTGTGGGACTTAATTGAACTGATTTTGGACTTTGACCTTATAAATGTGATAAATGAGACAATTGGACTCCAAGAAATAACATTCTTCTTAATTTGACATGATTGCTGGAACTCAGCGATTACACTGGGCGCTGTGGTAGCGCTTTATTTAAAAATTTAGATAAATAAGTCATTTTTTACTGTGGGACCAATCCTAGCCGTTAGCGCGCGCTGAAGAAATAGAGACAGTTTCAAAAACTACATTTCATTGACTTTCTAACGGTATCAGTCCGTTTGAGTTACAACGGTTGCGTCACATATTCGTACCAACATGTATTTAGCGATATTTTTCTGATATTACTAGGTTGCATCGCTTTTAACAGTGAAACGATTGACTGTGGGACTTAATTGAACTGATTTTGGACTTTGACCTTATAAATGTGATAAATGAGACAATTGGACTCCAAGAAATAACATTCTTCTTAATTTGACATGATTGCTGGAACTCAGCGATTACACTGGGCGCTGTGGTAGCGCTTTATTTAAAAATTTAGATAAATAAGTCATTTTTTACTGTGGGACCAATCCTAGCCGTTAGCGCGCGCTGAAGAAATAGAGACAGTTTCAAAAACTACATTTCATTGACTTTCTAACGGTATCATCTCCGTTTGAGTTACAACGGTTGCGTCACATATTCGTACCAACATGTATTTAGCGATATTTTTCTGATATTACTAGGTTGCATCGCTTTTAACAGTGAAACGATTGACTGTGGGACTTAATTGAACTGATTTTGGACTTTGACCTTATAAATGTGATAAATGAGACAATTGGACTCCAAGAAATAACATTCTTCTTAATTTGACATGATTGCTGGAACTCAGCGATTACACTGGGCGCTGTGGTAGCGCTTTATTTAAAAATTTAGATAAATAAGTCATTTTTTACTGTGGGACCAATCCTAGCCGTTAGCGCGCGCTGAAGAAATAGAGACAGTTTCAAAAACTACATTTCATTGACTTTCTAACGGTATCAGTCCGTTTGAGTTACAACGGTTGCGTCACATATTCGTACCAACATGTATTTAGCGATATTTTTCTGATATTACTAGGTTGCATCGCTTTTAACAGTGAAACGATTGACTGTGGGACTTAATTGAACTGATTTTGGACTTTGACCTTATAAATGTGATAAATGAGACAATTGGACTCCAAGAAATAACATTCTTCTTAATTTGACATGATTGCTGGAACTCAGCATTACACTGGGCGCTGTGGTAGCGCTTTATTTAAAAATTTAGATAAATAAGTCATTTTTTACTGTGGGACCAATCCTAGCCGTTAGCGCGCGCTGAAGAAATAGAGACAGTTTCAAAAACTACATTTCATTGACTTTCTAACGGTATCAGTCCGTTTGAGTTACAACGGTTGCGTCACATATTCGTACCAACATGTATTTAGCGATATTTTTCTGATATTACTAGGTTGCATCGCTTTTAACAGTGAAACGATTGACTGTGGGACTTAATTGAACTGATTTTGGACTTTGACCTTATAAATGTGATAAATGAGACAATTGGACTCCAAGAAATAACATTCTTCTTAATTTGACATGATTGCTGGAACTCAGCGATTACACTGGGCGCTGTGGTAGCGCTTTATTTAAAAATTTAGATAAATAAGTCATTTTTTACTGTGGGACCAATCCTAGCCGTTAGCGCGCGCTGAAGAAATAGAGACAGTTTCAAAAACTACATTTCATTGACTTTCTAACGGTATCAGTCCGTTTGAGTTACAACGGTTGCGTCACATATTCGTACCAACATGTATTTAGCGATATTTTTCTGATATTACTAGGTTGCATCGCTTTTAACAGTGAAACGATTGACTGTGGGACTTAATTGAACTGATTTTGGACTTTGACCTTATAAATGTGATAAATGAGACAATTGGACTCCAAGAAATAACATTCTTCTTAATTTGACATGATTGCTGGAACTCAGCGATTACACTGGGCGCTGTGGTAGCGCTTTATTTAAAAATTTAGATAAATAAGTCATTTTTTACTGTGGGACCAATCCTAGCCGTTAGCGCGCGCTGAAGAAATAGAGACAGTTTCAAAAACTACATTTCATTGACTTTCTAACGGTATCAGTCCGTTTGAGTTACAACGGTTGCGTCACATATTCGTACCAACATGTATTTAGCGATATTTTTCTGATATTACTAGGTTGCATCGCTTTTAACAGTGAAACGATTGACTGTGGGACTTAATTGAACTGATTTTGGACTTTGACCTTATAAATGTGATAAATGAGACAATTGGACTCCAAGAAATAACATTCTTCTTAATTTGACATGATTGCTGGAACTCAGCGATTACACTGGGCGCTGTGGTAGCGCTTTATTTAAAAATTTAGATAAATAAGTCATTTTTTACTGTGGGACCAATCCTAGCCGTTAGCGCGCGCTGAAGAAATAGAGACAGTTTCAAAAACTACATTTCATTGACTTTCTAACGGTATCAGTCCGTTTGAGTTACAACGGTTGCGTCACATATTCGTACCAACATGTATTTAGCGATATTTTTCTGATATTACTAGGTTGCATCGCTTTTAACAGTGAAACGATTGACTGTGGGACTTAATTGAACTGATTTTGGACTTTGACCTTATAAATGTGATAAATGAGACAATTGGACTCCAAGAAATAACATTCTTCTTAATTTGACATGATTGCTGGAACTCAGCATTACACTGGGCGCTGTGGTAGCGCTTTATTTAAAAATTTAGATAAATAAGTCATTTTTTACTGTGGGACCAATCCTAGCCGTTAGCGCGCGCTGAAGAAATAGAGACAGTTTCAAAAACTACATTTCATTGACTTTCTAACGGTATCAGTCCGTTTGAGTTACAACGGTTGCGTCACATATTCGTACCAACATGTATTTAGCGATATTTTTCTGATATTACTAGGTTGCATCGCTTTTAACAGTGAAACGATTGACTGTGGGACTTAATTGAACTGATTTTGGACTTTGACCTTATAAATGTGATAAATGAGACAATTGGACTCCAAGAAATAACATTCTTCTTAATTTGACATGATTGCTGGAACTCAGCGATTACACTGGGCGCTGTGGTAGCGCTTTATTTAAAAATTTAGATAAATAAGTCATTTTTTACTGTGGGACCAATCCTAGCCGTTAGCGCGCGCTGAAGAAATAGAGACAGTTTCAAAAACTACATTTCATTGACTTTCTAACGGTATCAGTCCGTTTGAGTTACAACGGTTGCGTCACATATTCGTACCAACATGTATTTAGCGATATTTTTCTGATATTACTAGGTTGCATCGCTTTTAACAGTGAAACGATTGACTGTGGGACTTAATTGAACTGATTTTGGACTTTGACCTTATAAATGTGATAAATGAGACAATTGGACTCCAAGAAATAACATTCTTCTTAATTTGACATGATTGCTGGAACTCAGCGATTACACTGGGCGCTGTGGTAGCGCTTTATTTAAAAATTTAGATAAATAAGTCATTTTTTACTGTGGGACCAATCCTAGCCGTTAGCGCGCGCTGAAGAAATAGAGACAGTTTCAAAAACTACATTTCATTGACTTTCTAACGGTATCAGTCCGTTTGAGTTACAACGGTTGCGTCACATATTCGTACCAACATGTATTTAGCGATATTTTTCTGATATTACTAGGTTGCATCGCTTTTAACAGTGAAACGATTGACTGTGGGACTTAATTGAACTGATTTTGGACTTTGACCTTATAAATGTGATAAATGAGACAATTGGACTCCAAGAAATAACATTCTTCTTAATTTGACATGATTGCTGGAACTCAGCGATTACACTGGGCGCTGTGGTAGCGCTTTATTTAAAAATTTAGATAAATAAGTCATTTTTTACTGTGGGACCAATCCTAGCCGTTAGCGCGCGCTGAAGAAATAGAGACAGTTTCAAAAACTACATTTCATTGACTTTCTAACGGTATCAGTCCGTTTGAGTTACAACGGTTGCGTCACATATTCGTACCAACATGTATTTAGCGATATTTTTCTGATATTACTAGGTTGCATCGCTTTTAACAGTGAAACGATTGACTGTGGGACTTAATTGAACTGATTTTGGACTTTGACCTTATAAATGTGATAAATGAGACAATTGGACTCCAAGAAATAACATTCTTCTTAATTTGACATGATTGCTGGAACTCAGCGATTACACTGGGCGCTGTGGTAGCGCTTTATTTAAAAATTTAGATAAATAAGTCATTTTTTACTGTGGGACCAATCCTAGCCGTTAGCGCGCGCTGAAGAAATAGAGACAGTTTCAAAAACTACATTTCATTGACTTTCTAACGGTATCAGTCCGTTTGAGTTACAACGGTTGCGTCACATATTCGTACCAACATGTATTTAGCGATATTTTTCTGATATTACTAGGTTGCATCGCTTTTAACAGTGAAACGATTGACTGTGGGACTTAATTGAACTGATTTTGGACTTTGACCTTATAAATGTGATAAATGAGACAATTGGACTCCAAGAAATAACATTCTTCTTAATTTGACATGATTGCTGGAACTCAGCGATTACACTGGGCGCTGTGGTAGCGCTTTATTTAAAAATTTAGATAAATAAGTCATTTTTTACTGTGGGACCAATCCTAGCCGTTAGCGCGCGCTGAAGAAATAGAGACAGTTTCAAAAACTACATTTCATTGACTTTCTAACGGTATCAGTCCGTTTGAGTTACAACGGTTGCGTCACATATTCGTACCAACATGTATTTAGCGATATTTTTCTGATATTACTAGGTTGCATCGCTTTTAACAGTGAAACGATTGACTGTGGGACTTAATTGAACTGATTTTGGACTTTGACCTTATAAATGTGATAAATGAGACAATTGGACTCCAAGAAATAACATTCTTCTTAATTTGACATGATTGCTGGAACTCAGCGATTACACTGGGCGCTGTGGTAGCGCTTTATTTAAAAATTTAGATAAATAAGTCATTTTTTACTGTGGGACCAATCCTAGCCGTTAGCGCGCGCTGAAGAAATAGAGACAGTTTCAAAAACTACATTTCATTGACTTTCTAACGGTATCAGTCCGTTTGAGTTACAACGGTTGCGTCACATATTCGTACCAACATGTATTTAGCGATATTTTTCTGATATTACTAGGTTGCATCGCTTTTAACAGTGAAACGATTGACTGTGGGACTTAATTGAACTGATTTTGGACTTTGACCTTATAAATGTGATAAATGAGACAATTGGACTCCAAGAAATAACATTCTTCTTAATTTGACATGATTGCTGGAACTCAGCGATTACACTGGGCGCTGTGGTAGCGCTTTATTTAAAAATTTAGATAAATAAGTCATTTTTTACTGTGGGACCAATCCTAGCCGTTAGCGCGCGCTGAAGAAATAGAGACAGTTTCAAAAACTACATTTCATTGACTTTCTAACGGTATCAGTCCGTTTGAGTTACAACGGTTGCGTCACATATTCGTACCAACATGTATTTAGCGATATTTTTCTGATATTACTAGGTTGCATCGCTTTTAACAGTGAAACGATTGACTGTGGGACTTAATTGAACTGATTTTGGACTTTGACCTTATAAATGTGATAAATGAGACAATTGGACTCCAAGAAATAACATTCTTCTTAATTTGACATGATTGCTGGAACTCAGCGATTACACTGGGCGCTGTGGTAGCGCTTTATTTAAAAATTTAGATAAATAAGTCATTTTTTACTGTGGGACCAATCCTAGCCGTTAGCGCGCGCTGAAGAAATAGAGACAGTTTCAAAAACTACATTTCATTGACTTTCTAACGGTATCAGTCCGTTTGAGTTACAACGGTTGCGTCACATATTCGTACCAACATGTATTTAGCGATATTTTTCTGATATTACTAGGTTGCATCGCTTTTAACAGTGAAACGATTGACTGTGGGACTTAATTGAACTGATTTTGGACTTTGACCTTATAAATGTGATAAATGAGACAATTGGACTCCAAGAAATAACATTCTTCTTAATTTGACATGATTGCTGGAACTCAGCGATTACACTGGGCGCTGTGGTAGCGCTTTATTTAAAAATTTAGATAAATAAGTCATTTTTTACTGTGGGACCAATCCTAGCCGTTAGCGCGCGCTGAAGAAATAGAGACAGTTTCAAAAACTACATTTCATTGACTTTCTAACGGTATCAGTCCGTTTGAGTTACAACGGTTGCGTCACATATTCGTACCAACATGTATTTAGCGATATTTTTCTGATATTACTAGGTTGCATCGCTTTTAACAGTGAAACGATTGACTGTGGGACTTAATTGAACTGATTTTGGACTTTGACCTTATAAATGTGATAAATGAGACAATTGGACTCCAAGAAATAACATTCTTCTTAATTTGACATGATTGCTGGAACTCAGCGATTACACTGGGCGCTGTGGTAGCGCTTTATTTAAAAATTTAGATAAATAAGTCATTTTTTACTGTGGGACCAATCCTAGCCGTTAGCGCGCGCTGAAGAAATAGAGACAGTTTCAAAAACTACATTTCATTGACTTTCTAACGGTATCAGTCCGTTTGAGTTACAACGGTTGCGTCACATATTCGTACCAACATGTATTTAGCGATATTTTTCTGATATTACTAGGTTGCATCGCTTTTAACAGTGAAACGATTGACTGTGGGACTTAATTGAACTGATTTTGGACTTTGACCTTATAAATGTGATAAATGAGACAATTGGACTCCAAGAAATAACATTCTTCTTAATTTGACATGATTGCTGGAACTCAGCGATTACACTGGGCGCTGTGGTAGCGCTTTATTTAAAAATTTAGATAAATAAGTCATTTTTTACTGTGGGACCAATCCTAGCCGTTAGCGCGCGCTGAAGAAATAGAGACAGTTTCAAAAACTACATTTCATTGACTTTCTAACGGTATCAGTCCGTTTGAGTTACAACGGTTGCGTCACATATTCGTACCAACATGTATTTAGCGATATTTTTCTGATATTACTAGGTTGCATCGCTTTTAACAGTGAAACGATTGACTGTGGGACTTAATTGAACTGATTTTGGACTTTGACCTTATAAATGTGATAAATGAGACAATTGGACTCCAAGAAATAACATTCTTCTTAATTTGACATGATTGCTGGAACTCAGCATTACACTGGGCGCTGTGGTAGCGCTTTATTTAAAAATTTAGATAAATA
Source organism: Hydractinia echinata (assembly GCA_030067915.1). NCBI lineage: Eukaryota > Metazoa > Cnidaria > Hydrozoa > Anthoathecata > Hydractiniidae > Hydractinia > Hydractinia echinata. The sequence continues at coordinate 30,792 of JASGCC010001722.1, forward strand.
AGTCATTTTTTACTGTGGGACCAATCCTAGCCGTTAGCGCGCGCTGAAGAAATAGAGACAGTTTCAAAAACTACATTTCATTGACTTTCTAACGGTATCATCCGTTTGAGTTACAACGGTTGCGTCACATATTCGTACCAACATGTATTTAGCGATATTTTTCTGATATTACTAGGTTGCATCGCTTTTAACAGTGAAACGATTGACTGTGGGACTTAATTGAACTGATTTTGGACTTTGACCTTATAAATGTGATAAATGAGACAATTGGACTCCAAGAAATAACATTCTTCTTAATTTGACATGATTGCTGGAACTCAGCGATTACACTGGGCGCTGTGGTAGCGCTTTATTTAAAATTTAGATAAATAAGTCATTTTTTACTGTGGGACCAATCCTAGCCGTTAGCGCGCGCTGAAGAAATAGAGACAGTTTCAAAAACTACATTTCATTGACTTTCTAACGGTATCAGTCCGTTTGAGTTACAACGGTTGCGTCACATATTCGTACCAACATGTATTTAGCGATATTTTTCTGATATTACTAGGTTGCATCGCTTTTAACAGTGAAACGATTGACTGTGGGACTTAATTGAACTGATTTTGGACTTTGACCTTATAAATGTGATAAATGAGACAATTGGACTCCAAGAAATAACATTCTTCTTAATTTGACATGATTGCTGGAACTCAGCGATTACACTGGGCGCTGTGGTAGCGCTTTATTTAAAAATTTAGATAAATAAGTCATTTTTTACTGTGGGACCAATCCTAGCCGTTAGCGCGCGCTGAAGAAATAGAGACAGTTTCAAAAACTACATTTCATTGACTTTCTAACGGTATCAGTCCGTTTGAGTTACAACGGTTGCGTCACATATTCGTACCAACATGTATTTAGCGATATTTTTCTGATATTACTAGGTTGCATCGCTTTTAACAGTGAAACGATTGACTGTGGGACTTAATTGAACTGATTTTGGACTTTGACCTTATAAATGTGATAAATGAGACAATTGGACTCCAAGAAATAACATTCTTCTTAATTTGACATGATTGCTGGAACTCAGCGATTACACTGGGCGCTGTGGTAGCGCTTTATTTAAAAATTTAGATAAATAAGTCATTTTTTACTGTGGGACCAATCCTAGCCGTTAGCGCGCGCTGAAGAAATAGAGACAGTTTCAAAAACTACATTTCATTGACTTTCTAACGGTATCAGTCCGTTTGAGTTACAACGGTTGCGTCACATATTCGTACCAACATGTATTTAGCGATATTTTTCTGATATTACTAGGTTGCATCGCTTTTAACAGTGAAACGATTGACTGTGGGACTTAATTGAACTGATTTTGGACTTTGACCTTATAAATGTGATAAATGAGACAATTGGACTCCAAGAAATAACATTCTTCTTAATTTGACATGATTGCTGGAACTCAGCAATTACACTGGGCGCTGTGGTAGCGCTTTATTTAAAAATTTAGATAAATAAGTCATTTTGTACTGTGGGACCAATCCTAGCCGTTAGCGCGCGCTGAAGAAATAGAGACAGTTTCAAAAACTACATTTCATTGACTTTCTAACGGTATCAGTCCGTTTGAGTTACAACGGTTGCGTCACATATTCGTACCAACATGTATTTAGCGATATTTTTCTGATATTACTAGGTTGCATCGCTTTTAACAGTGAAACGATTGACTGTGGGACTTAATTGAACTGATTTTGGACTTTGACCTTATGAATGTGATAAATGAGACAATTGTACTCCAAGAAATAACATTCTTCTTAATTTGACATGATTGCTGGAACTCAGCATTACACTGGCGCTGTGGCAGCGCTTTATTTAAAAATTTAGATAAATAAGTCATTTTTTACTGTGGGACCAATCCTAGCCGTTAGCGCGCGCTGAAGAAATAGAGACAGTTTCAAAAACTACATCTCAATGACTTTCTAACGGTATCAATCCGTTTGAGTTACAACGGTTGCGTCACATATTCGTACCAACATGTATTTAGCGATATTTTTCTGATATTACCAGGTTGCATCGCTTTTAACAGTGATACGATTGACTGTGGGACTTAATTGAACTGATTTTGGACTTTGACCTTAAAAATATGATAAATGAGATAATTGGACTCCAAGAAATAACATTCTTCTTAATTGGACATGATTGCTGGAACTCAGCAATTACACTGGGCGCTGTGGTAGCGCTTTATTTAAAAATTTAGATAAATAAGTCATTTTTTATTGTAAGACCAATCGTAGCCGTTAGCGCGCGGTGAAAAAATAGAGACAGTTTACAAAACTACATTTCATTGACTTTCTAACGGTATCAATCCGTTTGAGTTGCAACTATTGCGTCACATATTCGTTACAACATGTATTTAGCATATTTTTCGATATTACTAGGTTGCATCGCTTTTAACAGTGATACGATTGACTGTGGGACTTAATTGAACTGATTTTGAACTTTGACCTTATAAATGTGATAAATGAGAAAATTGGACTCCAGGAAATAACATTCTTCTTAATTTGACATGATTGCCGGAACTCAGCGATTCAATGGGCGCTGTGGTAGCGCTTCATTTAAAAATTTAGATAAATAAGTCATTTTTTACTGTAGGACCAATCCTAGCCGTTAGCGCGCGCTGAAGAAATAGAGACAGTTTCAAAAACTACATTTCATTACGATTTCTAACGGTATCGTTCGTTTTGAGTTACAACGG
>JASGCC010001723.1:0-33502 GCA_030067915.1 Hydractinia echinata
TGCAACGCTACACTTATTATCAGACAGCCTTTATTTGAAGCAAGTGCAATATATGGCTTTCTGTAAAACAATGAATTTACTTTTCCAAACCAAAGTATATAGTGAACGGTTAAATTTAATTGATATTTAAGGTCGTAAGATCTGTACCGGAATTATTAAAAAAAAATTTAACAGATATATACAAAACTTCTCTTCTAACTTTGATTTTAAAAACATCTTTCACAATACTCAAACAACTTACCACAAATGACACACGCCAAAAATATTTAATTAAACAATGAAACAATAGACCTCTTTTGTTGTCATAGCTCGTATTTGCTTTTAGAAGCTCTTCATCGTAGGAGTTAAGAGACACTCCGTTATTTGTGGTTTTTTAAAATCTTAGTTATCCTATAGTTTTTGAGTAAAATCACGGAATTTCTGACACTTCCAGGCAGACATATTGTTTTTTGTTACCAGTATTGCTTCAATTGACCTTTGTTTGATATGCATAAATCTTAGATTTCTTCTGTTGGTCCAGAAAATGTGTTGACACTCTTCGACAGTCCATTATAGAACACACTAAAAGGCGTTATAATTGGTATAATATTTTAAATTCTCGATTAACATTCGGCTGTAATAAAGTTGGACTTAGGAGGACAGGTTTGAGGGTCAACAACGTCTCAGGTTCTATATATTTTATCCGTAGAATTGGTAAACGAGGCATTTAAAAGAGACAACTGTCTCATATACTTGCGAATTTTCGTGTTGATACAGGGTAATTGTACTTTAGGGTCAACAACGTCTCAGGTTCTATATATTTTAGCCGTAGAATTGGTAAACGAGGCATTTAAAAGAGACAACTGTCTCATATACTTGCGAATTTTCGTGTTGATACAGGGTAATTGTACTTTAGGGTCAACAACGTCTCAGGTTCTATATTTTTTAGCCGTAGAATTGATAAACGAGGCATTTAAAAGAGGCAACTGTCTCATATATTTGCGATTTTTTGTATTGATAGAGGATAATTGTCATTTAGAATCGACAACATCGTCCCAGATTCTATATATTTTAGCCGTAGAATTGATAAACGAGGCACTTCAAAGTGATGAGTGTCGTATATTTGCAATTTTTCGTATTGATACAGGATAATTGTCATTTAGGGACGACAAACCTTGACTCAGGTTCTATATTTTTATTCGCAGAATTGATAAATAGGCATTTCAAAATGACGAGTGTCATATATTTGCCATTTTACGCATTGATACAGGACAATTGTACTCTAGGGTCAACAACCTCGTCCCTGGTTCTATATATTTAGCCTTAGAATTGATAAACAGGCATTCCAAATTGACGAGTGTCATATATTTGCGATTTTTCGTATTGATACAGGACTAGCCGGGAGACTAAACCCGGCGTCGAAACGCCGTGTTTAGAAACGCCAGGTTTAGCCACAAGTAAACTGTGCGGCCTGCTGTTGAACACCCAGTGCAGCGCCTAATAAGAACTGCAAACAGGGTCACATATTCAGGTTGAGCGTTTTAGTACAGGTATGCAGTATGTCGTGAATCTAGTAAGGCGGCCGCAGTTTCAGTTGCAACGTATTGTTCAAAATATAACTTTAGCTGAAACAAAAACACAGTTTGCAACTCATTCTTACCCGTCATAGCAGAAACAGTCGCCCAATCTTTTTGATTTTACAGAGAATGTTCCCGGTGAAAGTTCAAAAAAGAATTTTGCTTCAGACGTTTACCTTCACCTGGCAATTCAACATGTTGAGGAATATGAGGCATTTGGCCCTTAAACCAGGCACAGCGTTGTTCTGTTATTACTACTCTCTAATTGGTTTGACATTGGAGAAAAATACACAACCGTGTAGCTAGTTACCATAAATTCTGAAAATAAAGTAAGAAAACAGGTAAACTTTGCCGAGCAGCTATTACAGAACTTCGTACCGCAAATGGGGAAACAAATGAACCCAGACCAGATGTTTACTTATTTTATGAATTAAAAAAGGAAGTAAGCGGAGTGAATTTAATTAAATTAACGAAGCTAAATTTTGAATTAGAAATACAACGTATCGTAACGCAACGGATTTATGTCAAGGAATTGCATAAATTTTATTTTTAAAATATTTCACCAAAAAAATGCTTCCCTTTTCACCATGATCAGAGCCCATCTTAATTCACAACAGTTTACCACCTTTCAAATTCTCAATAAGAGCTTTGTAATAAAAGAAACAAAGCTGTGAACTCGTGTATTCTCCTAAAAACCTAAGCATTGAGCAGGAACATTTTGTTTACATGGTTTGACTTGCTTATTGTTTCCTTAATAATGAAATTCGGCAATCAAGTCAAAGCAGCCTCCTTTTTATCCTTCTCTGATCTTGAATCAGTTTTTTCTTCAAATGTAAACATTAACGGAAGCCATCACCCTGGACTAAAAAATGTTACGAAAATTTAAAATTCTTGTGAAGTAATTTTTCCACAACAAGCGAGAAGTAAAGAATGACCAACTTGACGAAGAATATAATTCACAATTTAATAAAGGAAGAATGCTTAAAGTATTGACGCTGACTACTTAGACAACGGCACCTTTTTAATTGGTTACCATAGCAATTCGCTGCAATTTTATATATCCTTGGCTCAGTCTTTTGAAATACTAATGAAGGCCTTACGATACAGTTTTTCCTTGTTGTTGGTAAGATGTTATCATAAAATAGGCGCGATAAGATTGGCAGTTAAGTCAATAACAACTTTGTCATCAAAGGATCTTTTGATGATACAAGGCAATGCTAGTTTTATCCGTCTTGATTCGATGTAATTTAAAGAATCTCAAGAAGAATATTTAAAGGATCTAACCGCGGTAAAATAAATTAAGTTAGAAAGTTTTATAACCAGGGATCAGAAGAGTAAGGTGAAACTGGTAAATATAATATTTGCATACTTTTTCATCATATTTATATAAATTTTTATTCCAGGACTTGATGTCCAAATTTCTGTTTTAGCAAGCATAAAGATGAAGTTGTTGTTACTTTCCTTAACCTTATTGTGTCTGTTTGTTGCTTCTTAAATGGTGGACTCGAGGTCTGTGTTTCGAAAAGGTAATAATATCACGTGTGGATGCAATGGATTTTGCTGGAGTTACTGCGGAGCATCTTGGGTAAGTCATTGATTATTTCACATGAAACTTCCAACCTTTATTTGGACTGTGAGATATCGTGAAATAATTCTAGCGAATGGTATTGTGTTTCACATAATCTAACATTGAAAACATTCACTTTTTTATGTTTTCTCTAATTTAGCATGAAGTAAAAAAATCTTATTTCATCAAACTACGTTACCTGAATATGAAAATTCTCACAAAGATTGTAGTTTGAACAAGATTAAACAATCGTTTGGGTTATATTCTGAAATACTCTTTTTCCAATATTTCTTTCCACGGTGAGATAAAAGAAACCAAGTGTGAACAGTTACCTTAGGAGAATTGTTTTCTTAACTGCAGCTAACTGAAAACACATGCTCTGACATCAAGTTTAGTGTTTTAAACGATGCGATGACGTTGTATAAAGGCGGGTTTCCACTCAAACGAATGTAGAATAAGTAGAACAAGTAGAATGATGTTGCTTTATGAAATATGCAAAAAGTTTTCGTTTGTTTAAAATATTTTCAGCCATTTTTCACTTTTTCCCGCTTCTCGGTGAAGTGGAAACTTCTCGGTGAAGAGAAATCTTCCTTCTATGTCTTACCAACGCGTCTTTTAATGTAACTGCATTTGATTTCGAACAAACAACACAAAAGTATATTTCATATTATTCTACGTTGTTTTATAGTGGAAACAGTATGAAATTACTTAAAATAAGTATTAAAGTGCTCAAGTTATTATAAAGTACTTCCCGTTATAGCATAGTCGAAATAATTTTATAGCATTTATACACAACTTTACTTTCGTTTTGCTAGACTAGTGGTGAATGGTGTTATACTGGCTTTTAGTCATATAAAGTGCCATGCAAATTACCACGTGATTGTACTTATGTTATGCAGGGGGATTACCTTCATTGTCATGCTCGATGTACATTGTTTTGAATACTGGAAAAAGATTTCAGAACATATTTTTTTTGCAACATCTTGTACTTTGAAAGGGACATAATAAATTGATAAAAAATAGAACGCTCTTTCATTACTGCTAATCTGCTGTACTGAAGTGGCTCACAATCCACCCATTCATCCTTAGGGGAAAGTCTTTCACAATATTAGTTAGTCCACATTCCTGCACATACCATCCATGGAAATTTCTAAACAGCATCACTTGGCCAGTATTCTCTCTTGTCAGTAGTAATTTTTCTAATTTAGCGCGGCCTTTAATTAGTGCAAATGGCCATATTGCGAACTTTGAATCTGACATTAGTTTAATAAGTTTTACCCAAATACCTTCCAACCAAACATTTATCGGCTTTTCGTCTATCCACGCTTTTGCCTGTGTTCTTACAACAAATAAATCTGGGATACGAAGTTTTTCGATCGTTTTTTGTTATTTTCCCCTGGAATATAATCATAGGACGGAGCATTGTACCATCAGCAGTAGTTGTTTTTTCCCCTCTGATTTAGTGCGGTAATGGTCAAAATTTCCTCTAGATTTTTGTGCGCACGTAAAGAGAAAAAACTACGGTATTCTGCGGCCGCTAGCCTGCGAGAGCTCAACGTTGGCATAATTGCGCATTGCGAAACAATAAGCTCCGCAGGCCACAAAGTCTGCTGGCCAGGAGATTGGAGTGTACTGCGGTAGGCAATAATTAGTACAGTTTAACGTTTTTGATCTAATCAAAGAATCCAAACCAGGTCTGATGTTCATGGTCCGCTGTAAGCATTGAAAAGTAGGCAATAAAAAATATCGCAAAGTGAGCTTTTTGTTACTTCGGTAGGAACTGGTATCTTCATTGCTTATGGTGACGATCTATGAAATTCCAAAAACCTGTCCGTTCTCGTTTTAATTGTGTTTCTAAATTAGCATGAAATAAAAAATGAAGCAACGTTATATGAATTTTGAAACACCTGACTGTTGTTGTTTGGTTGACGTTGCTCCATGATGATACAAGCGACTGTAAAGCTGATATCATGGATACTTTCAGTGATGGTTTATTCGGATTAAGACTTCGAAATATGAGCTTTACTAATCGTTTTCTGTAACAAGCCTTAAAATTATTACGCTTTATTAGGCCTTGCTATACTCGTACTCGGGGTATAGCCATCCAGGAGAACCATGACAATTGCTGTATCGCTGTTCATTTACATACGCGAGAGCTTGATCAGCATGTAAAGCTCTAATTAACAGAGCCAAGAGGTTTAACGAACTTATAAAAAAGATTTGTTCATTTGTGGGAAATTTTTTCAACTCTTTATCCCTTTAACATTTCGCCGAATATTTCGAACAGCATAACACAATAGAAACATCGTGCAACCAAATTCAAATTACTGATCTTTTGCGTTGCCCTTCTGCCGAAGTGGATTTTTCCGCGGGCATATCGACTAGTACCGAATATACGGAAATAGACGAGTGCAAAGGCTGAAGTTCGAGTTCGACGGTAAATTGAAACTGCGTAGAATTAATTTTTCGACAGACGACAATTTGCAAATGTTAATACCTGCGGAAAAAGAATCATAAAACGATAATAAGTCGAGAGCTTTCTCCAAAGCGGAAATTACTGCACTGGGTAATTAGATATACATATACCGATTCTTCAGCCATGTTATTTGTTTACATTTATAGCTATCATTATGGTTGCTATGAGGTCAAAAGTTATACCCTGCTATATATGCCATGTTCTGACTATTTTTTTATAGCATGTAGATAGGTCCTACAAAAATTATTATACACAAATTGTTTTACCCTTTTTCATTATTTCATTTTTCATTTTTTTTATAAAAACATTATTGCACTTCGTCCAATACCCAAATTTTTTATGCCTCGTGCAAAATAAATTTAATAGCCTAAAAGTATGTAAAAATTGAATATAAAACCAGAAAAAAAAAGTTTTCTAAACACAACCTGAGACGAACAAGTCATGTGATGAACAATCTGTCAAGGGATGCTGGAACAACAAGATAAGGTCAATCTCCTTCCCTATTTCTACTTCTTTGATATACAATATGCGCAAAACAACGTTTAAGATATAGTCATCTGGAAAGCATTCATAGAATACACTGTTCTTATTAGTGGTCAGTTGAAAACATTATCTCTACTGGAAATATATTTCTAAAGTATAGCTTAATCTTAATTGATTTTAAACAGATTTAACCTGAACTAAAATAGATTAGTCTTAATTGGTCTATTTATGAAAAAATACAATTATAAAGGAAAAGCAATTTGCTTGCAAAACCGATCGCCATCTTGAAAAAATCCGCAGGAAACATCAAGGTTATTTTTACGCCATTATGTTGCTCAGCGACAAAATGGTCGAAATTTTTGGTAGGAACTTAAAGTAACGTTTTCCAGGTATCAACAACATAGGTAAAAATTTGAGTTTTGACTCTGGATTTGTACATCTATCCGAAATAAAGTCGCTAAGAGCATAAACGGACGTATAGAGGCTGAAAAAACCTAGCCGTTTTGCGTAAGTAGCGCAACCTTGGGCAACGTAATGACGTCACAATCGGATTGCAAAGAGGAAGAGCCTTGATCATTGTTTATTTTTTTTCACCTGCATTTCCATGATTAAACAAATCATTTATTTTGTTTTCCGGTTTTTTGGTTTAAAAAGTCTAGGAGGACCGAGACTCAGTAATTGCAGCATTTGATTTCGAACACGGGCAGGAATAATTGTAAAATACAATGAAACCTCCTTATATAGAAAACATACGTTATAGCGGACACCGCTACAACGGATACTTACTTGAGGGAATCATTGTTTTGAGTTTGATTTCTTTGTTATGTTTTTCAGTTGATAATGATTTGCGCTGTAAGAGTCATAAGTCAATAAAAATGACATTATTTTTTTTTGGAGTATATAATTATCTCTTCTCTAAACTAAGTTAAATTACAAAACAAAATGTAACAAGTGTAGAATTTTTGCTATATAATATTTCTGCAGTAAAACTATCTATCTATTACTATCGCCGACGTTTTGTAGCTACTGGTTGCGCAATATAAAATATAAAAGACATGGTTATTTTAGTGTAACAAGAAAAGAAAAGTAGCTTCGGAAGTTTGCTGGAAAATTCGTTGGCTAGCCTTAAGGTGGTCCTATACCTGAAATGCTAAAATCCGATTTACTGCATTGTGTGCTTTTATTTTTGGACTGAATGTACCATTACATGTATAAAATACAATAAAAAATTAAAAAATATTTTTTATATTCTGATCATGGTTTTTCGGTCCATCGGGGCCAAAAAAGTACTATATACGCTGCGGTCAATAATTCAAGAAATAGTGAAGATACCTTCTTCAACTTTTCACTACTTATTCATGTCATGAAAGTACAGGTACTGATTAAAATTCAAGACAAAAGGTCAAATGGATACCTATTTATGCGCATTTGAGTTTTCGGGTAAAAAAATTGCCTAAATTTCAAAAAAATTAGGTCCATAACTCACAAATGAAAAATCATCACATACCCAAAATCAATCAGTACCTGTCTTTTATATGGATAAACATTCCCTGAAAATTTCAGATAAATTGATGAAAGTGGAAAAAAGTTATTGACCGCAGCGTTTGAAAAAAGCATATATTAGAAAAAGCGACTTAAAGTTTCGAAAACATATTTTTCCGGTTTCAATTCATTTCTTTAAGCCAGATTTACAGTAACTATGAAGCTGTTATGTCAAAAATCTTTATTTATGATGACTAGATATTAATGTCAATGAAAACTCTATTCAAATGCTACATTTTATCTTTTTGTCACCCATTTCTATGGTACTACGTCAAACATAAACATCCTCAGGCAACGCTTCCAAATGACACCATTTATTGACTCATTGTTGTTTTGAGTCTGACCGTGCAAATATTTGCTCAGTAGCTTGTTGTCACTAAGATAAAAAACACTGGTTTAATGGCTTCACGAATTGCTACTGGTAAGCCAGGTGTTTCCTTATACGTACTTGTGCCATTCAATCGGTCAGCTTGATAGTGATACCGGCTATTACCAGAGTACGTGGACACATTCGATGTTTGAAGTACCAATCAAATGCACGAGAACAATGGTACAATGTTGCACTAATTGCCTTCTTCAGTTGATACACAGATGTACCAGTGCACTGACGAACAGCTATACCAAAATAATTTTGCAGCTAATTTATTACTTTTTCTGTGAGTCTTCCTTTTCCACCTAGCTAGCTAGCTAGCTAAGGGTTTTCCATGTGATAGCAGAGCTTTGTTTGTTGCCTTTAGTTTTCGCAAGCGTCCATCAACTCCTTTATGAATGTGACCAATACATTCCAACATAATAAACATGATAAAAAGCTTCCCACTTTATTTATACACCAATGAGATACTGTTTTAATAAGTATACTAGGAACAAGGCAAGCCAAATCTCTCCACAACAACACACTCTTCAAACACGCTTTTATTCCATTTTTAGCTATACCTCGAAACAACTGCTGACAACCCAAGGCCCATAGATTAAAATGAAACCCCGGGTTTGGTGTAAAAACTAAGTTTTAGGCCAAATAAGAAGAGGAAAAGACGTTGCTAAGGCCGTATCCAAGGAGAATTTTTGATTTTTGAACACTACTACTAATTTTTGATAACGAAATAGAGCAATTTCCGGGTTTTTTCATAAAAAACGAACTATGCCACTGTTTTCTACGCATACCAAAATGTATAAAAACGATAAAATTAAAAAAATGATTTTTTTGTGATTTTCAGGTATAGGACCACCTTAAGTAAGTAAGATGAATATTATGAACACTATGTCCCTTTTCGATTGTCTAAAATGATTAAAATTCAGCCTCACAGCGAGTAACAACATAACAGATTTCAGTGTCTGATCTTTTTAAGCGCATTTTTACCAAACTGAGGATTATTTAATTATATATAAAAAATGTCTATCGTGCAGTATACGAAGAAGATTACCACTCGGGCTGCCTTTCATAGCAGATCGTCATCAAACCGTCGCGCGACAATCAACTTTCATTATTGAATCTTAGCTTACCCAGCCTTCTGGATGCTTCACCATGGCATTTTCGCCCACATGTTTTTAACGACATGTTGCTATTTATTTTCTGATTTTGTCTCACGACATTGTAAGGGATCGGCGACAAATAGAGGGTATCTAGAGGAAAGATGTCCTTACCAAACTTGCCACGCTTGTCGGCTATACACTTGTATGGTAACCTTCATACATAAGACGTGGCAGTTTTACATATATAAAATTTCAAATGTTAAATGTCCAATACGACATTCGACATTTTCTTTCTTTTTTGTAAACATGATTGCTAAGGTAGTATGTATATATGTATATATGACTAAAAAGTGTAGGGGTATTAGGGGCACATAAAAAATGTTTAGTTTTGCTCCTTTTGAGGGTTCTGAAGAGGTTCGCTCGGTCGGGCGGCCATAAAAAAAAGCATTTTTTTAAAAAAATGTTTAACTATTTGGATAATAAGCATCTCGCGTAGTCGGAGTCCGCTGCCGTCACATTTGATCATTCACTAAAATTACCTGATCAGTCCTTCTTACCGCGGCCTATATTCCGCCACTCAAGAAATTTGGTGTAACGCCCACCATCTTGCAAAAGTTAACGCCATTTACGGCCGGCATAAAAGGGGCGAAAAGGTACTTTTACAAGCGCGCAAAATGAATGTTCCCCTTTCTATTGGATGAGAGGTCAGGCGTAAATATAAATTGAGAGGATTTTCACTTTCCTATGCGCCTTTTTAACTGTCTTATTCACACTTTTTCCTGTCATGATTAGGCATAATTCCATCTACAACATCAGCCGCATGAATTGAGCTTTACGCTTTTCTCATCCCTCAAGCCTAAAGGCGTGGCATATCGTTTTTATTTTTGTTTTATCACTGAACATTGTCTCCTTTTTTTGCTGAAAGTGAGAAAATACAGTTTCATAAAAATTTTGGATCGATTTGTCTCTTGTTGATAAATGCCCTCTTCAAATCAGTTTGTATTAAAATTGTTTTCTCGTTCCTTATTTTCCAAATGTTCTCTTTTTCAAATTAGCCGTTATCAAAACATTGCCCATCAACATTTTTAAAAAATATTGTGCGAGAGAGTAAAGTTTTAAACCCCTAAACGTTGCTAAACTAATGAAAAATTGAACTACTTAGTTCATACCTTAGTTCATAATTTTTGGGACCTAAAATATATTAATTGATTCTTGATTCTTGAAAAATTCTACGTTGAAAGATATTTCTCATGATGTTTTCCAGAAAAAAGGAGAAAATCAGTAAAATTTCAATCTCGCCTTATTGTTGTTCTTATAAAATTGTTCTTATAGAGAAAATAAGTGTATGTAATTTAAGTTAGCTTTCAAAGTTACAATAATAATCGAGATTCGAATTTTGTTGATTTTGTTCCCCCTATATTACTCGGTTTTAAGGTACACTTCAAAGTTCAGCACTTTTTCAGAATATTGCTAATGGCGGAAATCTTTAAGCCGTAATTTTTATTTCCGCATGATGAATGTTTTGTAGAATTTTTGCATTATATTTTAATAGTGCTATGATGAGAGAAAGGTTATCCTTAAGCTTACTTTTCTCGCAGTTTTACAATTTTTACTTCGCGTGACTTCCTCCGTTATAAAATTGATATTTTTCTTCATATTTTAAAAACATATTCCCCAAGCGTAAGTTTTTAGTTTAATGACTTTTTGCGTTTATTATAACTACCCAGTAAGGAATTAATAATGACTTTGTATCTTGTTTGTGTAGGGAGTTCATACCATTACTAATATCCCACGACATTTTAAGAAATGACATTAATTAACCAAAACGATTTAATTCTACGCCTTGTCGAGATAGATGTGCATATTTTACATGGCTAGACTCACAAATATCGTGGCATATACCCTGTCTATTATTTCCAGGAGGGGCCATGGCTTAGATGGAGAGTCCTAGAGTATTTAATGCTCATTTTGAGCTACGCAGACCCAATTAGTAGGGCCCACGCTCTACTAGACAACTCCCGGCAACATCCAACGGCCCACACAGTGTGCCATCTCCCCAATTTCCCTCACATGGCTTGGGTTAACCCGGGGCTATGGTAACAGTCACTCGCCCATGTTGAATCGCCGTCAAGAGGAATCGAACCCCGGTCTCCCGCACAGAGTACGAAAGCTATAACCACTAATCTACGGCGCCACGTTGAGCGAGAGAGAAAAGTTTCTGAAAAAAATGAAAAAAATAACATTGGCTGGGTGGAAGTTTGTAGTAGGCCATGGTAAGTTGCGTTTTTACTGATTTATTATCTATTTTTTTATTTACCTGATTCAACGAAAGCTGCATCTGTTTTTAATTTATTTATAGCATGACAAAAGAAACATCAGAAGCAAGAAAAGAAAATATGTCAAACTGAACGATGGTAAGTCGAATTTTTACAATTCGAATAATTTTACAATTTTTGTACGTGATAACTTCCAAATCACTTTTTTAGTTTGGTTTATCAGCATTGTATGGAGAGATGGAAAAAGCAATCGTGGGAGCCCAGTAGAGGTTGGAATCTGGATTGCTGTATGCGATTTTTTACGTTTTTATATATTACATATTGTGTGCAATGAACCCGTACGCGCATTTGAAGTACATGCTTTATACTCGTAATTACAATAGCATTTATACCCTAATTTGCGAATGTTTTGCGTGTGTAAATTTTGTACCTTTTTTCCCGCGTATTTATTTTCCGGCACTCAGCCTTTAGAACAGATTTAAGAATTGCGTCTCCTTACAGGTTATATAGAATATAATTATGATGACTCGTTTGTTTGTTTTATGCGTTTGGGACAGATTAAATGCTTAACCCTTTTAATTAATGCCAGCTGGGTATTAAAATTTTAGCATATCGGCCTTAGCAAGAAAAAACACGTCGAAGCTTCGCTTACTCTAATTTTCACAAGACCTGAAAAATAACATACCGCGCAATAATTATAATTTACGAAAATATACAGCTTTTCTCACACATTGTGGCACAAAGGTAGAAATTTTTACCTTACAGGGATGTAATATTTCAGAAGTTTTTTACGACAAACTAGTGACAAAAACTAAAACACAAACGAAGTTATATTAATCCTAAACAGACAATGCTTTGTCGATTTCAGTTCTTGAAATATTTCTGTTCAAACGATTTTCTATGCGTCTTTTAGTGCTGTTTTATGAGCAGGCAGTAGGTTATAATTTTCGGCTCATTTGTGCTAATTTGACACATTTTTGCGTTTTCCTGGATTTTTTTAACGCTCGAAAAAACTAGAACGGGAGTGCATTTATTTTAAAATTCCGGCTCTTTCTGACCATTTCAGCATGTAAAACGTTACGCCAAGGCCCAAGTTTTAAAAGAATTCCCGTCTTATTGCAAACAATACGTTAGCATCTCACACATTTTATTGTTTAAAGGCTCTCGTATGAAAAAATTCTATAAAAAGCATTTCTATTACTATAACATTATATAAAACAATACTTAAGATCCAGCATGCATTCGCAGCCTACTAGATTCTATGGCGCAAAGAACAATTTCGATACAAACTTTCTGAAAAACTTGTTGATATGGAATTTGAAAGCATTTGTTCTCAATTGCTTCCTTCATCAACTGTTTAAAACGGCTAAAATGTATTTTATTAAATAAAATAGATAGATAAAACTTCAGCTACGTACAATATCATTCCCTTTTTATATGATTAGACATCCAGCTAGGAGTAAAAGCATATGCACAATTCAAACAAGAACTGACAGTCACCGCTGACCGAAAGGTTATACTAAAGGGCTCCCGTATTGTACTGCCCGCTTCTTTACACAAAATCTCAGTTATGCTCGCTCACTCCGGGCACCAGGGTCTAACCAAACTAAAGCCCTAATGCGATCAAAAGTATACTTTATAGGTATGGACGAACTTATCGAAACGAGAATAACAAACTGCGTAGCATGCAGAGCCACAACATCAAACAGGAAATACGAGCCCGTAAAACCAACACCCATACCCCCCCACCCTTGGCATACCGTACACGTGGACTTTCTAGGCCCACTTCCCAACGGATACTACATTTTAGTCTTTATGGATTGGAAGTCGAAATTCCCAGAAATCGGGTTTCTAAAAAGCACCAATTCTGCAGCCGTCATTAAACTTTTCGAAAGAACATTTAGCCTATTTGTTTACCCGAACAAACTAGTTAGTGACAACGGACCACCATTCAAATCTTTCGAAATCCGTAAATACATGAAAGAAAAAGGAATTACGCATCGCAGGATCACACCATACTGGCCTCAAGCCAATGGTCAGGTCGAACGCTTTATGGGACCACTGGCAAACAGTCTCAGAAAAGCCTCCATTGAAAACCGAGACTGGCAAATCGCATGCTACAACTTCCTGCTATCTTATCGTACTACACCTCACAGTACAACCAATGTCGCTCCGGCGGACCTGATGTTCAATCGTAAAATCAAAACGACTTTACCTGACTGGACAAATCACGTTGACGTAAACACTGAGGATTTAGCTACTGACCACATCCATAAATCGCAACGCATGTTTAACGAAGGTACACCAACGAGGCGGGAAAACACCTTCAAAATCGGCGACCAGGTACTACTACGACTGCCCTACCGAGATAAATTTAGCACAAAATTCGATCCGCATCCATACATCATCACACAAAAAAACCACTCCATGATCACCGCAACCGCTGCCGACAACTCTCATACTATCACACGAAATAGCACACACTTTAAACCATTGCCCAAAACGGCACCACTACCACATTTCCAACAAAGAAGAGCAGATATGGAGGAAGAAGACGAAAATAATGAAGAAGAACAACCAAGCGGAAGCAGCCACACAAACGAACCCGCCGTCATCCCACGCCCTCGAAAACAATACCCTGAGAGACGCATGAGACCAATAGAACAATGGAGAAAATACTAGCAGTAAATTTAGTTAACAGAACTGCACATGACAAATAAATGAAGAAAAGGGGAGATGTCATATTGCCAACCTGGTGCATACCAAGTGGCCAACTTGGTATGCACACTATGAACAATAAGAACACACTTTTGTAAATATTGAGTTAGAGAAGATTACGCTCTGAATACTAAAATAACACTCGTCTCTTTTAAATGCCTCGTTTATCAATTTTACGACTAAAATATATAAAACCTGAGACGAGGTTGTCGTCCCTAAATAACAATTATCTTGTATCAATACGAAAAATCGCAAATAAATAACACTCGTCACTTTGAAATGCCTCGTTTATCAATTCCACGGCTAAGATATAAGAACCTGAAACGAGGTTGTCGACCCTAAATGACAATTATCTTGTATAAATACGAAAAATCGCAAATACATGACACTCGTCTCTTTTAAACGCCTCGTTTATCAATTTTACGGCTAAAATATATAGAAAATGAGACGTTGTTGACCCTAAAGTACAATTATCTTGTATCAATACGAAAAATCGCAAATATTTAACACTCGTCTCTTTTAAATGCCTCGTTTATCAATTTTACGACTAAAATATATAGAACCTGGGACGAGGTTGTCGTGCCTAAATGACAATTATCTTGTATCAATTCGAAAAATCGCAAATATATAACACTCGTCACTTTGAAATGCCTCCTTTATCAATTCCACGGCTAAGTTGTAAGAACCTGAGACGAGGTTGTCGACCCTAAATGACAATTATGCTGTATCAATACGAAAAATCGCAAATATATAACACTCGTCTCTTTTAAATGCCTCGTTGATCAATTTTACGACTAAAATATATAGAACCTGAGACGAGGTATTCGTCCCTAAATGACAATTATCTTGTATCAATACGAAAAATCGCAAATACATGACACTCGTCACTTTGAAATACCTCGTTTATTAATTTTACGGCTAAAATATATAGAACCTGAGACGTTGTTGACCCTAAAGTACAATTATCTTGTATCAATACGAAAAATCGCAAATATATGACACTCGTCACTTTGAAATGCCTCGTTTATCAATTCTACGGCCGAAATATATAGAACCTGGGACAAGGTTGCTGGGCCTAAATGACAATTATGCTGTATCAATACGAAAAATCGCAAATATATAACGCTCGTCTCTTCTAAATGCCTCGTTTATCAATTTTACGGCTAAAATATAAGAACCTGAAACGAGGTTGTTGACCCTAAAGTACAATTATCCTGTATCAATACGAAAAATCGCAAATATATGAGACACTCGTCATTTTTAAATGTTTCGTTTATCAATTCCATGGCTAAAATATATAGAACCTGAGACAATTATCTTGTATTAATACGAAAAATCGCAAATATATAACACTTATGGAACGGCATAACTATCTTATGTATTTGAGTTTTATTACATTATGTGCATTTTGTATTACATTATGTGCATTCTCTATTATATTATGTGCATTCTCTATTACATTATGTGCATTCTCTATTACATTATGTGCATTCTCTATTACATTATGCGCATTCTCTATTATATTATGCGCATTTTCTATTACATTATGTGCGTTTTGTATTACATTATGTGCGTTTTCTATTACATTATGTGCATTCTGTATTACATTATGTGCATTCTCTATTATATTATGTGCATTCTCTATTATATTATGTGCATTCTCTATTACATTATGTGCATTCTCTATTACATTATGTGCATTCTCTTTTACATTATGCGCATTCTCTATTATATTATGCGCATTTTCTATTACATTATGTGCGTTTTCTATTACATTATGTGCGTTTTCTATTATATTATGCGCATTTTGTATTACATTATGCGCGTTTTCTATTACATTTGGTTAGTTTAACTGTGTGTAGTATGAAAACGTTAGTCAATTAGCTGAAAAACATTCATTACAAGGCAAGTGTACATTATTTTCGCGATTAACGAATTGCGGTTCCGTCTCGGTGTGTCTTGCGCATTTATTATCAACATTCGATTACGCGATTTTTGTTTATACTTTTTGACTTTATTATACGGGGGAGTGTTATAAAAAGGAGAGTTAAAAAAGTTTAATAAAGATGGCGGATGAAAGAATTAGGGAAGTTTTGCAGGAATTGCACATGAATGCTCTTATAAATACATTCAGTGAAGAGAAGGTAGATTTAGAAACGCTTATTAGTTGCTCTGATGAAGAATTATCTAGATTGGGAGTAACTACCATTGGGGATAGAATTCGTTTAAAGGACGCTTGTAGAAAGAAGAACAGGGCAAGTCTCCGCACAGGCTGGGCCCCAGCAGCAGCAGCAACAGTAAATTCAACATCATCATCTTAAACTACCAGCTCATTTGCTGGTGCAATTTCAAATGAGCGTTCAATTCTTTTCCACCCTTATAACACTAGTAGCTCTAACAACAACAGAAAGAAGGGCAAAAGTGGTACAAAACGAAGTGGCACTAAGAAAAAAGTTGACAAATATTGGACTATTCCATTTTTGTGTTTAGCGGATACATATTCATCAAGAGTTCCGTCGAACATTGAAAAACAGCAACTCTCTAAAGCTGGTCTTGGACTGCGCAGAATCCAGTTAAACTTGGAAGATTCTGAAGAAGAAGTTATTGAAAAGTTGAGCTCTGATGAACTCAGTGATGAACGTGATCCTACAAGTTTTGTAGGTTTTCCTCAGTTAAAAGAGTGTGGGGGGTTTGAGCTTATGCAATGTTTGCCTAACTCAAGAGATCTTGCAGTTATTGACAGTAACCTTGGAGCAAAACTGCTGAAAGCAAAGCTTGGAGGTAGCCAGGGAAAAGTATTTATTCGTCCCATACAACGATCGTTATCAAAAAAATCTATCTGTGAAGATATCTTGTCAGAAAGAAAGGAGGAGTGTTTATATTGCAAAGCAGAGTTTCCTGTTAGAGACCTGCGCAAACATTTATGGTCACATAGAACACTGGCTGCTATAAACCCACTGTTTGATGATTCAAGTGATTCAGATTCTTCCACAGGTTCTGATATATTAACAAGATCCCCTTTTGTGAGTGCTATGGAAAATCCACCAGCTGAATTAGTGAGAGGTAAATTAACCATTTATTTATTTATTCATGTTCTGTAGTACTGTTATGTATTTATTTCAGTTTGAACCTGTTGTGTACCTTGTCGGTTTCAAATATAAATCCATCACACAACTTATAAACATATATATACCCTCCTAAACCCTGATTAATCGGATGGCAGAGTTTTTAGAAATGTTTTTGCACGGGCATTTTGTGAATCGTATCTTAGAAAACTTTGTGTGAGGATTATAATTTTTCTTTTTTTAAATATATTTTTTTTTTGTATATATATATATATCTATATCGTTTATACATACATTTAAGGTGGATTTTTGGTAGGTAAACGTAGCCTTGTAATACAAATTTGAAGTTCTTAAAGATAAAATTGAAGTATTACTGTATTTTCATATAATATATTGTGTGTACTATAACTATTGTTAAAATATTTTACATATCATTTTTAATATTTTTAGGACTATCTGTAGTACAAAATGGACCTATTGTTCAATATATAAGTAAATCCCTGATCCAGGAGATTTTTCAGACTGGAAGTACATCGCACCCTTCAGTAAGAGGTCTACAAGCTGGTCTCAAAAAGTGCTGTATTCACCAGGTATTTTTGTATATTGGAATTAGAGCATAACATATTGTAGTATATATATTCAATTTTAATGACCAAAAACCTTTACCTTTACCAATAAACATTTTTGTTTTATAGATATCCATTGCTGTTCCTCTTTTCTTACACTTATTTCGACCGTCCAATGTAAAGCTCACCTTAAAGCGACTGACAAGTTTACTAGTTCCAGAGTTCAGTGAAAATGGTACGAATTCAAGAAAATTCGAAAATGAATTGTACACGCAATACTTGAAATATTTGAGGGAAGCTGCAAGTAGGTGTTAAATAATTTTAACAGAAAGCACAGAAATGAAAGAAAAATTTATGCCAAAAACTGGATTTTCACTTTTAAGAATCATATTGAATGTATATGTTTGTTGTTGTTTGTATATGTTTGTAATACTTATTGATATTAATATTTATCTTAACAATCTTTTTCACTATCATCTATCTATCTACCATATAGGTGGGCGAAGAGGTACTATCACACTCAACCACATTCTGAGATTTGCTACGTGTACAGATGAAGAACCCAAGCTGGGATTTACACTTCAACCAAGTGTAAAGTTTGTGGAGCCAGCAGTAAACAGCAGTTTTCTTCCACTTGCGAGAACCTGCATAAATTCTATTATGCTCCCAAGACCTACATTGACAAATCCTCTGCCAGAAAACTTATTTGCACTATATGATTACGCGTTTAGTAATTCCTATTTTGGCACTACTTAAAATTTATTTACCTTGTTTATCTAGTTTCCTATATATATACTCGTATTTCTTTTTATAAGAAAACCCCGTTTTTTTATGTATGTTCAGGTCACCTGAGAGGCTGATTTTTTTTGTTGATATTCTTTATTTTTATTAACTTCAGTTCACGAAGTTGGGACGGTGATTTACACGTTCTTTTTTTAAACTTTATTTGAAAATATATAATGTAATATAGACAATACTTTTTTAGTTTGTTAATATAATTACAGATTTTAACTAGAAAATATTATCTCATATTATGATTGTATTGTTTCTATAATGTCTACAGCTCTTACATATGCTGTAATTCCGTGGTTATTTGATAGATCTTCACTGTTAATCTGTTCTTGTAGATGCATTTGGCATTCTTCTGATATAATATCTGGAAGTGTAAAAATTGGTCGATTACCAACACCTGATGCTTCAAAACGAGGTTCCGAAGTATCTCCTTCAACACCATATAACTCCAATTCTTGTTCATCTATTTTAATTCCGATAGGGTTTTGATATTGACCAGCAATCCAAAGCTGATGCGGTGATGCTTTTGTGGTCCGCATTCGGTGTCGGCACCAGGCTTTATTCCAAATATCTAGTTTGTTATTTATTAAGGGCAAAAACACATAATGAAGTGCTGCAACGTGATAAGATGAAAATATATCTAAAATAGAGTTGTCCTCCATAAAATGAAACAGTTCATAATAGAACGACAAAACTCCATCGAAAACATCTCTCCAAAGCCTTTCTATTCTCTGATTGTGAGTACTCTTCCCTGTAATCATACTTCCACGATTTGGTCCCATATTTTTTATCATATAATCTGCCACTAACACATTTTCTCCGCCTTTGTCTGAGCGCACACGGCTAGGAAGTCCGTAATTATCTACTCCCGAAATGAAGCAAGATAAAACTGTTTCAGATTTATTGTTATTGGTACATTTTAATACCACTGGCAATCGGCTGAAACCGTCTATAACTCCAACAATCACAAAATGCCAACGAACAAGTTTGTGATTCGTGTCCAGGTGCCAAAGATGATTCGGTCCTTGAACATTATATACCCTACGACGAAGTCTTCCTTTTTTTCTTTGATCTACACCTTCCGAGTTAACACGATGTATGCTGTCTCTTAAAACTTGTCTGGGTATCACTACATTTCGTTCATATAAAATATGTTTTAACATATTTTCTCCACAATTTGGGAATTCTATAGTTACTTTTTTCATTTCTGCGTCTAAATCGACTTCACTGATATCTGTAAAATCTCTTTTAGAAAGTCCAAATTTATGCATACGCCTATATATAGTAATTTCAGAAACTTGAAACATAGAACTGATGGTTGCAATTGTAAAGTTTTCACTCAAAAGATTCTCTAATATATTCTTTGGAATAACATAATTTGGTGCTCCGCAGCTTGACTTCTCTTTTCTAACGGATTCCCCTCCATACTTGATGCATTCTATGCGAAGTCTCATCATATCTTGTCGGTTCTTTACTCCCAGAGATAATAATTCCATTTCAGATAACTTCGAAATTATATCAGCAGTTATTTTTTCCTCGGTGAAATTATTGATAACGCTTTTTAACCCCATAGCTTCAAGAATGTTTGCCATCGTCTCGTCCGCCATTTTGTAACTTTAAAAATATATTTTGGCGCGTGAATATTTTTGCTTAGGATTATGGGATATTTTGTCACGTGGCATAATAAAATATATATATATATCCGTAATGTTGAAACGCTGCTAAATTTAAATATACTGAGGGAACTAAATGCACAAGTTACACTTGCACATAATGTAATAGAAAATGCGCATAATGTAATAAAAATGAACATAATGTAATAGAAAATAATGTAATAGAAACTGCACATAATGTAATAGAAACTGCGCATAATGTAATAGAAACTGCATAATGTAATAGAAAATGCACATAATGTAATAGAAAACATAATGTAATAGAAACTGCACATAATGTAATAGAAAATGCACATAATGTAATAAAACTGATAATGTAATAGAAAATGCACATAATGTAATAGAAAATACACATAATGTAATAAAACTCAAATACATAAGATAGTTATGGCGTTCCATACGAAGTTGTTAACCCTAAAGTACAATTATCCTGTATTAATACAAAAAATCGCAAATTTATGAGACACTCGTCTCTTTTAAATGCCTCGTTTATCAGGTTTACGGCCAAAATATAAGAACCTGAAAGGAGGTTGTTGACCCTAAAGTACAATTATCTTGTATCAATACGAAAAATCGCAAATATATGATACTCGTCTCTTTTAAATGCCTCGTTTATCAATACCACGGCTAAGATAAAAGAACCTGAGACAAAGTTGTTGACCCTAAAGTACAATTATCCTGTATTAATACAAAAGATCGCAAATATATGAGACAGTCGTCTCTTTTAAATGCCTCGTTTATCAATTTTACGGCTAAAATATAAGAACCTGAAACGAGGTTGTTGACCCTAAAGTACAATTATCCTGTATCAATACGAAAACTCGAAATTATATGAGACACTCGTCGCTTTGAAGTGCCTCGTTTATCAATTCCACGGCTAAGATATAAGAACCTGAGACGAAGTTGTTGACCCTAAAGTACAATTATCCTGTATTAATACAAAAAATCGCAAATATATGAGACACTCGTCTCTTTTAAATGCCTCGTTTATCAATTCCACGGCTAAAATATAAGAACCTGAGACGTTGTTGACTCTATAGTACAATTATCTTGTATCAATACGAAAAATCGCAAATACATGACACTCGTCAATATGAAATGCCTTGTTTATCAATTCTACGGCCGAAATATATAGAATCTGGGACAAGGTTGTCGTGCCTAAATGACAATTACGCTGTATCAATACGAAAAATCGAAAGTATATAACACTCGTCACATTGAAATACCTCGTTTATCAATTCCACGGCTAAAATATATGGAACCTGAGACGAGGTTGACCCTAAAGTACAATTATCTTGTATCAATACGAAAAATCGCAGATATATAACACTCGTCACTTTGAAATGCCTCATTTATCAATTCCACGGCTAAAATATAAGAACCTGAGACGTTGTTGAGCCTAAAGTACAATTATCTTGTATTAATACGAAAAATTGCAAATACATGACACTCGTCACTTTGAAATGCCTCGTTTATCAATTTTACGGTTAAAATATAAGAACCTGAAACGAGGTTGTTTACCCTAAAGTACAATTACCCTGTATCAATACGAAAAATCGCAAATATATGAGACACTCGTCACTTTGAAATGCCACGTTTATCAATTCCACGGCTAAGATATAAGAACCTGAGACGAAGTTGTTGACCCTAAAGTACAATTATCCTGTATTAATACAAAAAATCGCAAATTTATGAGACACTCGTCTGTTTTAAATGCCTCGTTTATCAATTTTACGGCTAAAATATAAGAACCTGAAACGAGGTTGTTGACCCTAAAGTACAATTATCTTGTATCAATACGAAAAATCGGAAATATATGATACTCGTCTCTTTTAAATGCCTCGTTTATCAATTCCACGGCTAAGATAAAAGAATTTGAGACGAAGTTGATGACCCTAAAGTACAATTATCTTGTATCAATACGAAAAATCGCAAATACATGGCACTCGTTACTTTGAAATGCCTCGTTTATCCAATTTTACGGCTAAAATGTAAGAACCTGGGACAAGGTTGTCGTGCCTAAATGACAATTATGCTGTATCAATACGAAAAATCGGAAATATATGAGACACTCGTCTCTTTTTAATGCCTCGTTTATCAATGTTACGGCTAAAATATAAAAAGCTGAAAAGAGGTTGTTGACCCTAAAGTACAAATCCTGTATCAATACGAAATATCGCAAATATGTGAGACACTCGTCAATTTTAAATGCCTCGTTTATCAATTTTACGGCTAAAATACATAGAACCTGAGACAAGGTTTTCGTCCCTAAATGACAATTATCTTGTATCAATACCAAAAATCCCAAATATATAACCCTCGTCACTTTGAAATGCCTCGTTTATCAATTCCACGGCTAAGATAAAAGAACCTGAGACGAAGTTGTTGACCCTAAAGTACAATTATCCTGCATTAATACAAAAGATCGCAAATATATGAGACACTCGTCTCTTTTAAATGCCTCCTTTATCTCTTTTACGGCTAAAATATAAAAACCTGACACGAGGTTGTCGACCCTAAATGACAATTAACCTGTATCAATGCGAAAAATCGCAAATATATGATACTCGTCTCTTTTAAATGCCTCGTTTATCAATTCCGCGGCTAAAATATAAGAGCCTGAGACGTTGTTGACTCTACAGTACAATTATCTTGTATCAATACGAAAAATCGCAAATACATGACACTCGTCAATATGAAATGCCTTGTTTATCAATTCTACGGCCGAAATATATAGAATCTGGGACAAGGTTGTCGTGCCTAAATGACAATTACGCTGTATCAATACGAAAAATCGAAAGTATATAACACTCGTCACATTGAAATACCTCGTTTATCAATTCCACGGCTAAAATATATGCAACCTGAGACGAGGTTGACCAAGTACAATTATCTTGTATCAATACGAAAAATTGCAGATATATAACACTCGTCACTTTGAAATGCCTCGTTTATCAATTCCACGGCTAAAATATAAGAACCTGAGACGTTGTTGACCCTAAAGTATAATTATCTTGTATCAATACGAAAAAATGCAATTACATGACACTCGTCATTTTGAAATGCCTCGTTTATCAATTTTACGGTTAAAATATAAGAACCTGAAACGAGGTTGTTGACCCTAAACTACAATTACCCTGTATCAATACGAAAAATCGCAAATATATGAGACACTCGTCTCTTTTAAATGCCTCCTTTATCTCTTTTACGGCTAAAATATAAAAACCTGACACGAGGTTGTCGACCCTAAATGACAATTAACCTGTATCAATGCGAAAAATCGCAAATATATGATACTCGTCTCTTTTAAATGCCTCGTTTATCAATTCCGCGGCTAAAATATAAGAGCCTGAGACGTTGTTGACTCTATAGTACAATTATCTTGTATAAATACGAAAAATCGCAAATACATGACACTCGTCAATATGAAATGCCTTGTTTATCAATTCTACGGCCGAAATATATAGAATCTGGGACAAGGTTGTCGTGCCTAAATGACAATTACGCTGTATCAATACGAAAAATCGAAAGTATATAACACTCGTCACATTGAAATACCTCGTTTATCAATTCCACGGCTAAAATATAGGGAACCTGAGACGAGGTTGACCCTAAAGTACAATTATCTTGTATCAATAGGAAAAATCGCAGATATATAACACTCGTCACTTTGAAATGCCTCGTTTATCAATTCCACGGCTAAAATATAAGAACCTGAGACGTTGTTGACCCTAAAGTACAATTATCTTGTATCAATACGAAAAAATGCAATTACATGACACTCGTCATTTTGAAATGCCTCGTTTATCAATTTTACGGTTAAAATATAAGAACCTGAAACGTGGTTGTTGACCCTAAACTACAATTACCCTGTATCAATACGAAAAATCGCAAATATATGAGACACTCGTCACTTTGAAATGCCGCGTTTATCAATTCCACGGCTAAGATATAAGAACCTGAGACGAAGTTGTTGACCCTAAAGTACAATTATCCTGCATTAATACAAAAAATCGCAAATTTATGAGACACTCGTCTCTTTTAAATGCCTCGTTTATCAATTTTACGGCTAAAATATAAGAACCTGAAACGAGGTTGTTGACCCTAAAGTACAATTATCTTGTATCAATACGAAAAATCGGAAATATATGATACTCGTCTCTTTTAAATGCCTCGTTTATCAATTCCACGGCTAAGATAAAAGAACTTGAGACGAAGTTGATGACCCTAAAGTACAATTATCTTGTATCAATACGAAAAATCGCAAATACATTACCCTCGTCACTTTGAAACGCCTCGTTTATTAATTCTACGGCCGAAATATATATATCCTGGGACAAGGTTGTCGTGCCAAATGACAATTATGCTGTATCAATACGAAAAATCGCAGATATATAACACTCGTCACTTTGAAATGCCTCGTTTATCAATTCCACGGCTAAAATATAAGAACCTGATACGTTGTTGACCCTAAAGTACAAGTATCTTGTATCAATACGAAAAATTGCAAATACATGACACTCGTCACTTTGATATGCCTCGTTTATCAATTTTACGGTTAAAATATAGGAACCTGAAATGAGGTTGTTGACCCTAAAGTACAATTATCTTGTATCAATACGAAAAATCGCAAATATATGATACTCGTCTCTTTTAAATGCCTCGTTTATCAATTCCACGGCTAAGATAAAAGAACCTGAGACGAAGTTGTTGACCCTAAAGTACAATTATCCTGTATTAATACAAAAGATCGCAATTATATGAGACACTCGTCTCTTTTAAATGCCCCGTTTATCAATTTTACGGCTAAAATATAAGAACCTGAAACGAGGTTGTTGACCCTAAAGTACAATTATCCTGTATGAATACGAAAACTCGAAATTATATGAGACACTCTTCGCTTTGAAATGCCTCGTTTATCAATTCCACGGCTAAGATATAAGAACCTGAGACGAAGTTGTTGGCCCTAAAGTACAAATCCTGTATCAATACGAAGTATCGCAAATATGTGAGACACTCGTCAATTTTAAATGCCTCGTTTATCAATTTTACAGCTAAAATATATGGAACCTGAGACGAGGTTGACCCTAAAGTACAATTATCTTGTATCAATACGAAAAATCGCAGATATATAACACTCGTCACTTTGAAATGCCTCGTTTATCAATTCCACGGTTAAAATATAAGAACCTGAAACGAGGTTGTTGACCCTAAACTACAATTACCCTGTATCAATACGAAAAATCGCAGATATATAACACTCGTCACTTTGAAATGCCTCGTTTATCAATTCCACGGTTAAAATATAAGAACCTGAAACGAGGTTGTTGACCCTAAACTACAATTACCCTGTATCAATACGAAAAATCGCAAATATATGAGACACTCGTCACTTTGAAATGCCGCGTTTATCAATTCCACGGCTAAGATGTAAGAACCTGAGACGAAGTTGTTGACCCTAAAGTACAATTATCCTGCATTAATACAAAAAATCGCAAATTTATGAGACACTCGTCTCTTTTAAATGCCTCGTTTATCAATTTTACGGCTAAAATATAAGAACCTGAAACGAGATTGTTGACCCTAAAGTACAATTATCTTGTATCAATACGAAAAATCGGAAATATATGATACTCGTCTCTTTTAAATGCCTCGTTTATCAATTCCACGGCTAAGATAAAAGAACTTGAGACGATGTTGATGACCCTAAAGTACAATTATCTTGTATCAATACGAAAAATCGCAAATACATTACCCTCGTCACTTTGAAATGCCTCGTTTATCAATTCTACGGCCGAAATATATATATCCTGGGACAAGGTTGTCGTGCCAAATGACAATTATGCTGTATCAATACGAAAAATCGCAGATATATAACACTCGTCACTTTGAAATGCCTCGTTTATCAATTCCTCGGCTAAAATATAAGAACCTGATACGTTGTTGACCCTAAAGTACAAGTATCTTGTATCAATACGAAAAATTGCAAATACATGAGACTCGTCACTTTGATATGCCTCGTTTATCAATTTTACGGTTAAAATATAATAACCTGAGACGTTGTCGACCCTAAAGTACAATTATCTTGTATCAATACGAAAAATCGCAAATATATGAGACACTCGTCACTTTGGAATACCGCGTTTATCAATTCCACGGCTAAGATATAAGAACCTGAGACGAAGTTGTTGACCCTAAAGTACAATTATCCTGTATTAATACAAAAAATCGCAAATTTATGAGACACTCGTCACTTTGAAATACCTCGTTTATCAATTTTACGGCTAAAATATAAGAACCTGAAATGAGGTTGTTGACCCTAAAGTACAATTATCTTGTATCAATACGAAAAATCGCAAATATATGATACTCGTCTCTTTTAAATGCCTCGTTTATCAATTCCACGGCTAAGATAAAAGAACCTGAGACGAAGTTGTTGACCCTAAAGTACAATTATCCTGTATTAATACAAAAGATCGCAAATATATGAGACACTCGTCTCTTTTAAATGCCTCGTTTATCAATTTTACGGCTAAAATATAGAACCTGAAACGAGGTTGTTGACCCTAAAGTACAATTATCCTGTATCAATACGAAAACTAGAAATTATATGAGACACTCGTCGCTTTGAAATGCCTCGTTTATCAATTCCACGGCTAAGATATAAGAACCTGAGACGAAGTTGTTGACCCTAAAGTACAATTATCCTGTATTAATACAAAAAATCGCAAATATATGAGACACTCGTCTCTTTGAAATGCCTCGTTTATCACTTCTACTGCCGAAATATATAGAGCCTGGGACAAGGTTGTTGTGCCTAAATGACAATTATGCTGTATCAATACGAAAAATGGAAAATATATAACACTCGTCACTTTGAAATGCCTCGTTTATCAAATCCACGGCTAAAATATAAGAACTTGAGACGTTGTTGACCCTAAAGTACAATTATCTTGTATCAATACGAAAAATTGCAAATACATGACACTCTTCACATTGAAATGCCTCGTTTATCAATTTTACGGTTAAAATATAAGAACCTGAAACGAGGTTGTTGACCCTAAACTACAATTACCCTGTATCAATACGAAAAATCGCAAATATATGAGACACTCGTCACTTTGAAATGCCGCGTTTATCAATTCCACGGCTAAGATATAAGAACCTGAGACGAAGTTGTTGACCCTAAAGTACAATTATCCTGTACTAATACAAAAAATCGCAAATTTATGAGACACTCGTCTCTTTAAATGCCTCGTTTATCAATTTTACGGCTAAAATATAAGAACCTGAAACGAGGTTGTTGACCCTAAAGTACAATTATCTTGTATCAATACGAAAAATCGCAAATATATGATACTCGTCCCTTTTAAATGCCTCGTTTATCAATTCCACGGCTAAGATAAAAGAACTTGAGACGAAGTTGTTGACCCTAAAGTACAATTTTCTTGTATCAATACGAAAAATCGCAAATACATGACCCTCGTCACTTTGAAATGCCTCGTTTATCAATTCTACGGCTGAAATATATAGAACCTGGGACAAGGTTGCGTGCCAAATGACAATTATGCTGTATCAATACGAAAAATCGCAGATATATAACACTCGTCACTTTGAAATGCCTCGTTTATCAATTCCACGGCTAAAATATAAGAACCTGAGACGTTGTTGACCCTAAAGTACAATTATCTTGTATCAATACGAAAAATCGCAAATATATGAGACACTCGTCACTTTGGAATACCGCGTTTATCAATTCCACGGCTAAGATATAAGAACCTGAGACGAAGTTGTTGACCCTAAAGTACAATTATCCTGTATTAATACAAAAAATCGCAAATTTATGAGACACTCGTCTCTTTTAAATGCCTCGTTTATCAGGTTTACGGCTAAAATATAAGAACCTGAAACGAGGTTGTTGACCCTAAAGTACAATTATCTTGTATCAATACGAAAAATCGCAAATATATGATACTCGTCTCTTTTAAATGCCTCGTTTATCAATTCCACGGCTAAGATAAAAGAACCTGAGACGAAGTTGTTGACCCTAAAGTACAATTATCCTGTATTAATACAAAAGATCGCAAATATATGAGACACTCGTCTCTTTTAAATGCCCCGTTTATCAATTTTACGGCTAAAATATAAGAACCTGAAACGAGGTTGTTGACCCTAAAGTACAATTATCCTGTATCAATACAAAAACTCGAAATTATATGAGACACTCGTCGCTTTGAAATGCCTCGTTTATCAATTCCACGGCTAAGATATAAGAACCTGAGACGAAGTTGTTGACCCTAAAGTACAATTATCCTGTATTAATACAAAAAATCGCAAATATATGAGACACTCGTCTCTTTGAAATGCCTCGTTTATCACTTCTACTGCCGAATTATATAGAGCCTGGGACAAGGTTGTTGTGCCTAAATGACAATTATGCTGTATCAATACGAAAAATGGAAAATATATAACACTCGTCACTTTGAAATGCCTCGTTTATCAATTCCACGGTTAAAATATAAAAACTTGAGACGTTGTTGACCCTAAAGTACAATTATCTTGTATCAATACGAAAAATTGCAAATACATGACACTCGTCACTTTGAAATGCCCCGTTTATCAGGTTTACGGCTAAAATATAGAACCTGAAACGAGGTTGTTGACCCTAAAGTACAATTATCTTGTATCAATACGAAAAATTGCAAATACATGACACTCGTCACATTGAAATGCCTCGTTTATCAATTCCACGGTTAAAATATAAGAACCTGAAACGAGGTTGTTGACCCTAAATTACAATTATCTTGTATCAATACGAAAAATTGCAAATACATGACACTCGTCACATTGAAATGCCTCGTTTATCAATTTTACGGTTAAAATATAAGAACCTGAGACGTTGTTGACCCTAAAGTACAATTATCTTGTATCAATACGAAAAATTGCAAATACATGACACTCGTCACTTTGAAATGCCTCGTTTATCAATTTTACGGTTAAAATATAAGAACCTGAAACGAGGTTGTTGACCCTAAAGTACAATTATCTTGTATCAATCCGAAAAATTGCAAACACATGACACTCGTCACTTTGAAATGCCTCGTTTATCAGGTTTACGGCTAAAATATAAGAACCTGAAACGAGGTTGTTGACCCTAAAATACAATTATCTTGTATCAATACGAAAAATTGCAAATACATGACACTCGTCACATTGAAATGCCTCGTTTATCAATTTTACGGTTAAAATATAAGAACCTGAGACGTTGTTGACCCTAAAGTACAATTATCTTGTATCAATACGAAAAATTGCAAATACATGACACTCGTCACTTTGAAATGCCTCGTTTATCAATTTTACGGTTAAAATATAAGAACCTGAAACGAGGTTGTTAACCCTAAACTACAATTATCCTGTATCAATACGAAAAATCGCAAATATATGAGACACTCGTCACTTTGAAATGCCGCGTTTATCAATTCCACGGCTAAGATATAAGAACCTGAGACGAAGTTGTTGACCCTAAAGTACAATTATCCTGTATTAATACAAAAAATCGCAAATTTATGAGACACTCGTCTCTTTTAAATGCCTCGTTTATCAATTTTACGGCTAAAATATAAGAACCTGAAACGAGGTTGTTGACCCTAAAGTACAATTATCTTGTATCAATACGAAAAATCGGAAATATATGATACTCGTCTCTTTTAAATGCCTCGTTTATCAATTCCACGGCTAAGATAAAAGAACTTGAGACGAAGTTGATCACCCTAAAGTACAAATATCTTGTATCAATACGAAAAATCGCAAATACATGACCCTCGTCACTTTGAAATGCCTCGTTTATCAATTCTACGGCCGAAATATATATAACCTGGGACAAGGTTGTCGTGCCAAATGACAATTATGCTGTATCAATACGAAAAATCGCAGATATAACACTCGTCACTTTGAAATGCCTCGTTTATCAATTCCACGGCTAAAATATAAGAACCTGAGACGTTGTTGACCCTAAAGTACAATTATCTTGTATCAATACGAAGAATCGCAAATATATGAGACACTCGTCACATTGGAATACCGCGTTTATCAATTCTACGGCTAAGATATAAGAACCTGAGACGAAGTTGTTGACCCTAAAGTACAATTATCCTGTATTAATACAAAAAATCGCAAATTTATGAGACACTCGTCTCTTTTAAATGCCTCGTTTATCAGGTTTACGGCTAAAATATAAGAACCTGAAACGAGGTTGTTGACCCTAAAGTACAATTATCTTGTATCAATACGAAAAGCGCAAATATATGATACTCGTCTCTTTTAAATGCCTCGTTTATCAATTCCACGGCTAAGATAAAAGAACCTGAGACGAAGTTGTTGACCCTAAAGTACAATTATCCTGTATTAATACAAAAGATCGCAAATATATGAGACACTCGTCTCTTTTAAATGCCCCGTTTATCAATTTTACGGCTAAAATATAAGAACCTGAAACGAGGTTGTTGACCCTAAAGTACAATTATCCTGTATCAATACGAAATCGAAATTATGAGACACTCGTCGCTTTGAAATGCCTCGTTTATCAATTCCACGGCTAAGATATAAGAACCTGAGACGAAGTTGTTGACCCTAAAGTACAATTATCCTGTATTAATACAAAAAATCGCAAATATTTGAGACACTCGTCTCTTTTAAATGCCCCGTTTATCAATTTTACGGCTAAAATATAAGAACCTGAAACGAGGTTGTTGACCCTAAAGTACAATTATCCTGTATCAATACGAAAACTCGAAATTATATGAGACACTCGTCGCTTTGAAATGCCTCGTTTATCAATTCCACGGCTAAGATATAAGAACCTGAGACGAAGTTGTTGACCTAAAGTACAATTATCCTGTATCAATACGAAAAATCGCAAATATATGACACTCGTCTCTTTGAAATGCCTCGTTTATCAATTTACTGCCGAAATATATAGACCTGGGACAAGGTTGTTGTGCCTAAATGACAATTATGCTGTATCAATACGAAAAATGGAAAATATATAACACTCGTCACTTTGAAATGCCTCGTTTATCAATTCCACGGTTAAAATATAAGAACTTGAGACGTTGTTGACCCTAAACTACAATTATCTTGTATCAATACGAAAAATCGCAAATATATGATACTCGTCTCTTTTAAATGCCTCGTTTATCAATTCCACGGCTAAGATAAAAGAACCTGAGACGAAGTTGTTGACCCTCAAGTACAATTATCCTGTATTAATACAAAAGATCGCAAATATATGAGACACTCCTCTCTTTGAAATGACTCGTTTATCACTTCTACTGCCGAAATATATAGAGCCTGGGACAAGGTTGTTGTGCCTAAATGACAATTATGCTGTATCAATACGAAAAATGGAAAATATATAACACTCGTCACTTTGAAATGCCTCGTTTATCAATTCCACGGCTAAAATATAAGAACCTGAGACGTTGTTGACCCTAAAGTACAATTATCTTGTATCAATACGAAAAATTGCAAATACATGACACTCGTGACTTTGAAATGCCCCGTTTATCAGGTTTACGGCTAAAATATAAGAACCTGAAACGAGGTTGTTGACCCTAAAGTACAATTATCTTGTATCAATACGAAAAATCGCAAATATATGATACTCGTCTCTTTTAAATGCCTCGTTTATCAATTCCACGGCTAAGATAAAAGAACTTGAGACGAAGTTGTTGACCCTAAAGTACAATTATCTTGTATCAATACGAAAAATCGCAAATACATGACCCTCGTCACTTTGAAATGCCTCGTTTATCAATCCTACGGCCGAAATATATAGAACCTCGGACAAGGTTGTCTTGCCAAATGACAATTATGCTGTATCAATTCGAAAAATCGCAGATATATAACACTCGTCACTTTGAAATGCCTCGTTTATCAATTCCACGGCTAAAATATAAGAACCTGAGACGTTGTTGACCCTAAAGTACAATTATCTTGTATCAATACGAAAAATTGCAAATACACGACACTCGTGACTTTGAAATGCCTCGTTTATCAATTCCACGGCTAAAATATAAGAACCTGAGACGTTGTTGACCCTAAAGTACAATTACCCTGTATCAATACGAAAAATCGCAAATATATGAGACACTCGTCACTTTGGAATACCGCGTTTTATCAATTCCACGGCTAAGATATAAGAACCTGAGACGAAGTTGTTGACCCTAAGTACAATTATCCTGTATTAATACAAAAGATCGAAAATATATGAGACACTCGTCTCTTTTAATTGTCTCGTTTATCAATTCCACGGCTAAAATATAAGAACCTGACACGTTGTTGACCCTAAAGTACAATTATCTTGTATCAATACGAAAAATCGCAAATATATGAGACACTCGTCACTTTGGAATACCGCGTTTATCAATTCCACGGCTAAGATATAAGAACCTGAGACGAAGTTGTTGACCCTAAAGTACAATTATCCTGTATTAATACAAAAAATCGCAAATTTATGAGACACTCGTCACTTTGAAATGCCCCGTTTATCAATTTTGCGGTTAAAATATAAGAACCTGAAACGAGGTTGTTGACCCTAAACTACAATTACCCTGTATCAATACGAAAAAATCGCAAATATATGAGACACTCGTCACTTTGGAATACCGCGTTTATCAATTCCACGGCTAAGATATAAGAACCTGAGACGAAGTTGTTGACCCTAAAGTACAATTATCCTGTATTAATACAAAAAATCGCAAATTTATGAGACACTCGTCTCTTTTAAATGCCTCGTTTATCAGGTTTACGCCTAAAATATAAGAACCTGAAACGAGGTTGTTGACCCTAAAGTACAATTATCTTGTATCAATACGAAAAATCGCAAATATATGATACTCGTCTCTTTTAAATGCCTCGTTTATCAATTCCACGGCTAAGATAAAAGAACCTGAGACGAAGTTGTTGACCCTAAAGTACAATTATCCTGTATTAATACAAAAGATCGCAAATATATGAGACACTCGTCTCTTTTAAATGCCTCGTTTATCAATTTTACGGCTAAAATATAAGAACCTGAAACGAGGTTGTTGACCCTAAAGTACAATTATCCTGTATCAATACGAAAACTCGAAATTATATGAGACACTCGTCGCTTTGAAGTACCTCGTTTATCAATTCCACGGCTAAGATATAAGAACCTGAGACGAAGTTGTTGACCCTAAAGTATAATTATCCTGTATTAATACAAAAAATCGCAAATATATGAGACACTCGTCTCTTTGAAATGCCTTGTTTATCACTTCTACTGCCGAAATAT
>JASGCC010001724.1:0-33501 GCA_030067915.1 Hydractinia echinata
GCTTTTAACAGTGAAACGATTGACTGTGGGACTTTATTGAACTGATTTTTGGACTTTGACCTTATAAATGTGATAAATGAGACAATTGGACTCCAAGAAATAACATTCTTCTTAATTTGAACATGATTGCTGGAACTCAGCAATTACACTGGCGCTGTGGTAGCGCTTTATTTAAAAATTTAGATAAATAAGTCATTTTGTACTGTGGGACCAATCCTAGCCGTTAGGCGCGCTGAAGAAATAGAGACAGTTTCAAAAACTAACATTCTCATTGACTTTCTAACGGTATCAGTCCGTTTGAGTTACAACGGTTGCGTCACATATTCGTACCAACATGTATTTAGCGATATTTTTCTGATATTACTAGGTTGCATCGCTTTTAACAGTGAAACGATTGACTGTGGGACTTAATTGAACTGATTTTGGACTTTGACCTTATAAATGTGATAAATGAGACAATTGGACTCCAAGAAATAACATTCTTCTTAATTTGACATGATTGCTGGAACTCAGCAGTTACACTGGGCGCTGTGGCAGCGCTTTATTTAAAATTTAGATAAATAAGTCATTTTGTACTGTGGGACCAATCCTAGCCGTTAGCGTGCGCTGAAAAAATAGAGACAGTTTAAAAAACTACATTTCATTGACTTTCTAACGGTATCAGTCCGTTTGAGTTACAACGGTTGCGTCACATATTCGTACCAACATGTATTTAGCGATATTTTTCTGATATTACTAGGTTGCATCGCTTTTAACAGTGAAACGATTGACTGTGGGACTTAATTGAACTGATTTTGGACTTTGACCTTATAAATGTGATAAATGAGACAATTGGACTCCAAGAAATAACATTCTTCTTAATTTGACATGATTGCTGGAACTCAGCGATTACACTGGGCGCTGTGGTAGCGCTTTATTTAAAAATTTAGATAAATAAGTCATTTTTTACTGTGGGACCAATCCTAGCCGTTAGCGCGCGCTGAAGAAATAGAGACAGTTTCAAAAACTACATTTCATTGACTTTCTAACGGTATCAGTCCGTTTGAGTTACAACGGTTGCGTCACATATTCGTACCAACATGTATTTAGCGATATTTTTCTGATATTACTAGGTTGCATCGCTTTTAACAGTGAAACGATTGACTGTGGGACTTAATTGAACTGATTTTGGACTTTGACCTTATAAATGTGATAAATGAGACAATTGGACTCCAAGAAATAACATTCTTCTTAATTTGACATGATTGCTGGAACTCAGCAATTACACTGGGCGCTGTGGTAGCGCTTTATTTAAAAATTTAGATAAATAAGTCATTTTTTACTGTGGGACCAATCCTAGCCGTTAGCGCGCGCTGAAGAAATAGAGACAGTTTCAAAAACTACATTTCATTGACTTTCTAACGGTATCAGTCCGTTTGAGTTACAACGGTTGCGTCACATATTCGTACCAACATGTATTTAGCGATATTTTTCTGATATTACTAGGTTGCATCGCTTTTAACAGTGAAACGATTGACTGTGGGACTTAATTGAACTGATTTTGGACTTTGACCTTATAAATGTGATAAATGAGACAATTGGACTCCAAGAAATAACATTCTTCTTAATTTGACATGATTGCTGGAACTCAGCAATTACACTGGGCGCTGTGGTAGCGCTTTATTTAAAAATTTAGATAAATAAGTCATTTTTTACTGTGGGACCAATCCTAGCCGTTAGCGCGCGCTGAAGAAATAGAGACAGTTTCAAAAACTACATTTCATTGACTTTCTAACGGTATCAGTCCGTTTGAGTTACAACGGTTGCGTCACATATTCGTACCAACATGTATTTAGCGATATTTTTCTGATATTACTAGGTTGCATCGCTTTTAACAGTGAAACGATTGACTGTGGGACTTAATTGAACTGATTTTGGACTTTGACCTTATAAATGTGATAAATGAGACAATTGGACTCCAAGAAATAACATTCTTCTTAATTTGACATGATTGCTGGAACTCAGCGATTACACTGGGCGCTGTGGTAGCGCTTTATTTAAAAATTTAGATAAATAAGTCATTTTTTACTGTGGGACCAATCCTAGCCGTTAGCGCGCGCTGAAGAAATAGAGACAGTTTCAAAAACTACATTTCATTGACTTTCTAACGGTATCAGTCCGTTTGAGTTACAACGGTTGCGTCACATATTCGTACCAACATGTATTTAGCGATATTTTTCTGATATTACTAGGTTGCATCGCTTTTAACAGTGAAACGATTGACTGTGGGACTTAATTGAACTGATTTTGGACTTTGACCTTATAAATGTGATAAATGAGACAATTGGACTCCAAGAAATAACATTCTTCTTAATTTGACATGATTGCTGGAACTCAGCGATTACACTGGGCGCTGTGGTAGCGCTTTATTTAAAAATTTAGATAAATAAGTCATTTTTTACTGTGGGACCAATCCTAGCCGTTAGCGCGCGCTGAAGAAATAGAGACAGTTTCAAAAACTACATTTCATTGACTTTCTAACGGTATCAGTCCGTTTGAGTTACAACGGTTGCGTCACATATTCGTACCAACATGTATTTAGCGATATTTTTCTGATATTACTAGGTTGCATCGCTTTTAACAGTGAAACGATTGACTGTGGGACTTAATTGAACTGATTTTGGACTTTGACCTTATAAATGTGATAAATGAGACAATTGGACTCCAAGAAATAACATTCTTCTTAATTTGACATGATTGCTGGAACTCAGCGATTACACTGGGCGCTGTGGTAGCGCTTTATTTAAAAATTTAGATAAATAAGTCATTTTTTACTGTGGGACCAATCCTAGCCGTTAGCGCGCGCTGAAGAAATAGAGACAGTTTCAAAAACTACATTTCATTGACTTTCTAACGGTATCAGTCCGTTTGAGTTACAACGGTTGCGTCACATATTCGTACCAACATGTATTTAGCGATATTTTTCTGATATTACTAGGTTGCATCGCTTTTAACAGTGAAACGATTGACTGTGGGACTTAATTGAACTGATTTTGGACTTTGACCTTATAAATGTGATAAATGAGACAATTGGACTCCAAGAAATAACATTCTTCTTAATTTGACATGATTGCTGGAACTCAGCGATTACACTGGGCGCTGTGGTAGCGCTTTATTTAAAAATTTAGATAAATAAGTCATTTTTTACTGTGGGACCAATCCTAGCCGTTAGCGCGCGCTGAAGAAATAGAGACAGTTTCAAAAACTACATTTCATTGACTTTCTAACGGTATCAGTCCGTTTGAGTTACAACGGTTGCGTCACATATTCGTACCAACATGTATTTAGCGATATTTTTCTGATATTACTAGGTTGCATCGCTTTTAACAGTGAAACGATTGACTGTGGGACTTAATTGAACTGATTTTGGACTTTGACCTTATAAATGTGATAAATGAGACAATTGGACTCCAAGAAATAACATTCTTCTTAATTTGACATGATTGCTGGAACTCAGCAATTACACTGGGCGCTGTGGTAGCGCTTTATTTAAAAATTTAGATAAATAAGTCATTTTTTACTGTGGGACCAATCCTAGCCGTTAGCGCGCGCTGAAGAAATAGAGACAGTTTCAAAAACTACATTTCATTGACTTTCTAACGGTATCAGTCCGTTTGAGTTACAACGGTTGCGTCACATATTCGTACCAACATGTATTTAGCGATATTTTTCTGATATTACTAGGTTGCATCGCTTTTAACAGTGAAACGATTGACTGTGGGACTTAATTGAACTGATTTTGGACTTTGACCTTATAAATGTGATAAATGAGACAATTGGACTCCAAGAAATAACATTCTTCTTAATTTGACATGATTGCTGGAACTCAGCGATTACACTGGGCGCTGTGGTAGCGCTTTATTTAAAAATTTAGATAAATAAGTCATTTTTTACTGTGGGACCAATCCTAGCCGTTAGCGCGCGCTGAAGAAATAGAGACAGTTTCAAAAACTACATTTCATTGACTTTCTAACGGTATCAGTCCGTTTGAGTTACAACGGTTGCGTCACATATTCGTACCAACATGTATTTAGCGATATTTTTCTGATATTACTAGGTTGCATCGCTTTTAACAGTGAAACGATTGACTGTGGGACTTAATTGAACTGATTTTGGACTTTGACCTTATAAATGTGATAAATGAGACAATTGGACTCCAAGAAATAACATTCTTCTTAATTTGACATGATTGCTGGAACTCAGCGATTACACTGGGCGCTGTGGTAGCGCTTTATTTAAAAATTTAGATAAATAAGTCATTTTTTACTGTGGGACCAATCCTAGCCGTTAGCGCGCGCTGAAGAAATAGAGACAGTTTCAAAAACTACATTTCATTGACTTTCTAACGGTATCAGTCCGTTTGAGTTACAACGGTTGCGTCACATATTCGTACCAACATGTATTTAGCGATATTTTTCTGATATTACTAGGTTGCATCGCTTTTAACAGTGAAACGATTGACTGTGGGACTTAATTGAACTGATTTTGGACTTTGACCTTATAAATGTGATAAATGAGACAATTGGACTCCAAGAAATAACATTCTTCTTAATTTGACATGATTGCTGGAACTCAGCGATTACACTGGGCGCTGTGGTAGCGCTTTATTTAAAAATTTAGATAAATAAGTCATTTTTTACTGTGGGACCAATCCTAGCCGTTAGCGCGCGCTGAAGAAATAGAGACAGTTTCAAAAACTACATTTCATTGACTTTCTAACGGTATCAGTCCGTTTGAGTTACAACGGTTGCGTCACATATTCGTACCAACATGTATTTAGCGATATTTTTCTGATATTACTAGGTTGCATCGCTTTTAACAGTGAAACGATTGACTGTGGGACTTAATTGAACTGATTTTGGACTTTGACCTTATAAATGTGATAAATGAGACAATTGGACTCCAAGAAATAACATTCTTCTTAATTTGACATGATTGCTGGAACTCAGCGATTACACTGGGCGCTGTGGTAGCGCTTTATTTAAAAATTTAGATAAATAAGTCATTTTTTACTGTGGGACCAATCCTAGCCGTTAGCGCGCGCTGAAGAAATAGAGACAGTTTCAAAAACTACATTTCATTGACTTTCTAACGGTATCAGTCCGTTTGAGTTACAACGGTTGCGTCACATATTCGTACCAACATGTATT
This sequence comes from Hydractinia echinata, assembly GCA_030067915.1. NCBI lineage: Eukaryota > Metazoa > Cnidaria > Hydrozoa > Anthoathecata > Hydractiniidae > Hydractinia > Hydractinia echinata. The sequence goes on from JASGCC010001724.1 coordinate 5,190, forward strand.
TAGCGATATTTTTCTGATATTACTAGGTTGCATCGCTTTTAACAGTGAAACGATTGACTGTGGGACTTAATTGAACTGATTTTGGACTTTGACCTTATAAATGTGATAAATGAGACAATTGGACTCCAAGAAATAACATTCTTCTTAATTTGACATGATTGCTGGAACTCAGCAATTACACTGGGCGCTGTGGTAGCGCTTTATTTAAAAATTTAGATAAATAAGTCATTTTTTACTGTGGGACCAATCCTAGCCGTTAGCGCGCGCTGAAGAAATAGAGACAGTTTCAAAAACTACATTTCATTGACTTTCTAACGGTATCAGTCCGTTTGAGTTACAACGGTTGCGTCACATATTCGTACCAACATGTATTTAGCGATATTTTTCTGATATTACTAGGTTGCATCGCTTTTAACAGTGAAACGATTGACTGTGGGACTTAATTGAACTGATTTTGGACTTTGACCTTATAAATGTGATAAATGAGACAATTGGACTCCAAGAAATAACATTCTTCTTAATTTGACATGATTGCTGGAACTCAGCAATTACACTGGGCGCTGTGGTAGCGCTTTATTTAAAAATTTAGATAAATAAGTCATTTTTTACTGTGGGACCAATCCTAGCCGTTAGCGCGCGCTGAAGAAATAGAGACAGTTTCAAAAACTACATTTCATTGACTTTCTAACGGTATCAGTCCGTTTGAGTTACAACGGTTGCGTCACATATTCGTACCAACATGTATTTAGCGATATTTTTCTGATATTACTAGGTTGCATCGCTTTTAACAGTGAAACGATTGACTGTGGGACTTAATTGAACTGATTTTGGACTTTGACCTTATAAATGTGATAAATGAGACAATTGGACTCCAAGAAATAACATTCTTCTTAATTTGACATGATTGCTGGAACTCAGCAATTACACTGGGCGCTGTGGTAGCGCTTTATTTAAAAATTTAGATAAATAAGTCATTTTTTACTGTGGGACCAATCCTAGCCGTTAGCGCGCGCTGAAGAAATAGAGACAGTTTCAAAAACTACATTTCATTGACTTTCTAACGGTATCAGTCCGTTTGAGTTACAACGGTTGCGTCACATATTCGTACCAACATGTATTTAGCGATATTTTTCTGATATTACTAGGTTGCATCGCTTTTAACAGTGAAACGATTGACTGTGGGACTTAATTGAACTGATTTTGGACTTTGACCTTATAAATGTGATAAATGAGACAATTGGACTCCAAGAAATAACATTCTTCTTAATTTGACATGATTGCTGGAACTCAGCGATTACACTGGGCGCTGTGGTAGCGCTTTATTTAAAAATTTAGATAAATAAGTCATTTTTTACTGTGGGACCAATCCTAGCCGTTAGCGCGCGCTGAAGAAATAGAGACAGTTTCAAAAACTACATTTCATTGACTTTCTAACGGTATCAGTCCGTTTGAGTTACAACGGTTGCGTCACATATTCGTACCAACATGTATTTAGCGATATTTTTCTGATATTACTAGGTTGCATCGCTTTTAACAGTGAAACGATTGACTGTGGGACTTAATTGAACTGATTTTGGACTTTGACCTTATAAATGTGATAAATGAGACAATTGGACTCCAAGAAATAACATTCTTCTTAATTTGACATGATTGCTGGAACTCAGCGATTACACTGGGCGCTGTGGTAGCGCTTTATTTAAAAATTTAGATAAATAAGTCATTTTTTACTGTGGGACCAATCCTAGCCGTTAGCGCGCGCTGAAGAAATAGAGACAGTTTCAAAAACTACATTTCATTGACTTTCTAACGGTATCAGTCCGTTTGAGTTACAACGGTTGCGTCACATATTCGTACCAACATGTATTTAGCGATATTTTTCTGATATTACTAGGTTGCATCGCTTTTAACAGTGAAACGATTGACTGTGGGACTTAATTGAACTGATTTTGGACTTTGACCTTATAAATGTGATAAATGAGACAATTGGACTCCAAGAAATAACATTCTTCTTAATTTGACATGATTGCTGGAACTCAGCGATTACACTGGGCGCTGTGGTAGCGCTTTATTTAAAAATTTAGATAAATAAGTCATTTTTTACTGTGGGACCAATCCTAGCCGTTAGCGCGCGCTGAAGAAATAGAGACAGTTTCAAAAACTACATTTCATTGACTTTCTAACGGTATCAGTCCGTTTGAGTTACAACGGTTGCGTCACATATTCGTACCAACATGTATTTAGCGATATTTTTCTGATATTACTAGGTTGCATCGCTTTTAACAGTGAAACGATTGACTGTGGGACTTAATTGAACTGATTTTGGACTTTGACCTTATAAATGTGATAAATGAGACAATTGGACTCCAAGAAATAACATTCTTCTTAATTTGACATGATTGCTGGAACTCAGCAATTACACTGGGCGCTGTGGTAGCGCTTTATTTAAAAATTTAGATAAATAAGTCATTTTTTACTGTGGGACCAATCCTAGCCGTTAGCGCGCGCTGAAGAAATAGAGACAGTTTCAAAAACTACATTTCATTGACTTTCTAACGGTATCAGTCCGTTTGAGTTACAACGGTTGCGTCACATATTCGTACCAACATGTATTTAGCGATATTTTTCTGATATTACTAGGTTGCATCGCTTTTAACAGTGAAACGATTGACTGTGGGACTTAATTGAACTGATTTTGGACTTTGACCTTATAAATGTGATAAATGAGACAATTGGACTCCAAGAAATAACATTCTTCTTAATTTGACATGATTGCTGGAACTCAGCAATTACACTGGGCGCTGTGGTAGCGCTTTATTTAAAAATTTAGATAAATAAGTCATTTTTTACTGTGGGACCAATCCTAGCCGTTAGCGCGCGCTGAAGAAATAGAGACAGTTTCAAAAACTACATTTCATTGACTTTCTAACGGTATCAGTCCGTTTGAGTTACAACGGTTGCGTCACATATTCGTACCAACATGTATTTAGCGATATTTTTCTGATATTACTAGGTTGCATCGCTTTTAACAGTGAAACGATTGACTGTGGGACTTAATTGAACTGATTTTGGACTTTGACCTTATAAATGTGATAAATGAGACAATTGGACTCCAAGAAATAACATTCTTCTTAATTTGACATGATTGCTGGAACTCAGCGATTACACTGGGCGCTGTGGTAGCGCTTTATTTAAAAATTTAGATAAATAAGTCATTTTTTACTGTGGGACCAATCCTAGCCGTTAGCGCGCGCTGAAGAAATAGAGACAGTTTCAAAAACTACATTTCATTGACTTTCTAACGGTATCAGTCCGTTTGAGTTACAACGGTTGCGTCACATATTCGTACCAACATGTATTTAGCGATATTTTTCTGATATTACTAGGTTGCATCGCTTTTAACAGTGAAACGATTGACTGTGGGACTTAATTGAACTGATTTTGGACTTTGACCTTATAAATGTGATAAATGAGACAATTGGACTCCAAGAAATAACATTCTTCTTAATTTGACATGATTGCTGGAACTCAGCGATTACACTGGGCGCTGTGGTAGCGCTTTATTTAAAAATTTAGATAAATAAGTCATTTTTTACTGTGGGACCAATCCTAGCCGTTAGCGCGCGCTGAAGAAATAGAGACAGTTTCAAAAACTACATTTCATTGACTTTCTAACGGTATCAGTCCGTTTGAGTTACAACGGTTGCGTCACATATTCGTACCAACATGTATTTAGCGATATTTTTCTGATATTACTAGGTTGCATCGCTTTTAACAGTGAAACGATTGACTGTGGGACTTAATTGAACTGATTTTGGACTTTGACCTTATAAATGTGATAAATGAGACAATTGGACTCCAAGAAATAACATTCTTCTTAATTTGACATGATTGCTGGAACTCAGCAATTACACTGGGCGCTGTGGTAGCGCTTTATTTAAAAATTTAGATAAATAAGTCATTTTTTACTGTGGGACCAATCCTAGCCGTTAGCGCGCGCTGAAGAAATAGAGACAGTTTCAAAAACTACATTTCATTGACTTTCTAACGGTATCAGTCCGTTTGAGTTACAACGGTTGCGTCACATATTCGTACCAACATGTATTTAGCGATATTTTTCTGATATTACTAGGTTGCATCGCTTTTAACAGTGAAACGATTGACTGTGGGACTTAATTGAACTGATTTTGGACTTTGACCTTATAAATGTGATAAATGAGACAATTGGACTCCAAGAAATAACATTCTTCTTAATTTGACATGATTGCTGGAACTCAGCAATTACACTGGGCGCTGTGGTAGCGCTTTATTTAAAAATTTAGATAAATAAGTCATTTTTTACTGTGGGACCAATCCTAGCCGTTAGCGCGCGCTGAAGAAATAGAGACAGTTTCAAAAACTACATTTCATTGACTTTCTAACGGTATCAGTCCGTTTGAGTTACAACGGTTGCGTCACATATTCGTACCAACATGTATTTAGCGATATTTTTCTGATATTACTAGGTTGCATCGCTTTTAACAGTGAAACGATTGACTGTGGGACTTAATTGAACTGATTTTGGACTTTGACCTTATAAATGTGATAAATGAGACAATTGGACTCCAAGAAATAACATTCTTCTTAATTTGACATGATTGCTGGAACTCAGCGATTACACTGGGCGCTGTGGTAGCGCTTTATTTAAAAATTTAGATAAATAAGTCATTTTTTACTGTGGGACCAATCCTAGCCGTTAGCGCGCGCTGAAGAAATAGAGACAGTTTCAAAAACTACATTTCATTGACTTTCTAACGGTATCAGTCCGTTTGAGTTACAACGGTTGCGTCACATATTCGTACCAACATGTATTTAGCGATATTTTTCTGATATTACTAGGTTGCATCGCTTTTAACAGTGAAACGATTGACTGTGGGACTTAATTGAACTGATTTTGGACTTTGACCTTATAAATGTGATAAATGAGACAATTGGACTCCAAGAAATAACATTCTTCTTAATTTGACATGATTGCTGGAACTCAGCGATTACACTGGGCGCTGTGGTAGCGCTTTATTTAAAAATTTAGATAAATAAGTCATTTTTTACTGTGGGACCAATCCTAGCCGTTAGCGCGCGCTGAAGAAATAGAGACAGTTTCAAAAACTACATTTCATTGACTTTCTAACGGTATCAGTCCGTTTGAGTTACAACGGTTGCGTCACATATTCGTACCAACATGTATTTAGCGATATTTTTCTGATATTACTAGGTTGCATCGCTTTTAACAGTGAAACGATTGACTGTGGGACTTAATTGAACTGATTTTGGACTTTGACCTTATAAATGTGATAAATGAGACAATTGGACTCCAAGAAATAACATTCTTCTTAATTTGACATGATTGCTGGAACTCAGCGATTACACTGGGCGCTGTGGTAGCGCTTTATTTAAAAATTTAGATAAATAAGTCATTTTTTACTGTGGGACCAATCCTAGCCGTTAGCGCGCGCTGAAGAAATAGAGACAGTTTCAAAAACTACATTTCATTGACTTTCTAACGGTATCAGTCCGTTTGAGTTACAACGGTTGCGTCACATATTCGTACCAACATGTATTTAGCGATATTTTTCTGATATTACTAGGTTGCATCGCTTTTAACAGTGAAACGATTGACTGTGGGACTTAATTGAACTGATTTTGGACTTTGACCTTATAAATGTGATAAATGAGACAATTGGACTCCAAGAAATAACATTCTTCTTAATTTGACATGATTGCTGGAACTCAGCGATTACACTGGGCGCTGTGGTAGCGCTTTATTTAAAAATTTAGATAAATAAGTCATTTTTTACTGTGGGACCAATCCTAGCCGTTAGCGCGCGCTGAAGAAATAGAGACAGTTTCAAAAACTACATTTCATTGACTTTCTAACGGTATCAGTCCGTTTGAGTTACAACGGTTGCGTCACATATTCGTACCAACATGTATTTAGCGATATTTTTCTGATATTACTAGGTTGCATCGCTTTTAACAGTGAAACGATTGACTGTGGGACTTAATTGAACTGATTTTGGACTTTGACCTTATAAATGTGATAAATGAGACAATTGGACTCCAAGAAATAACATTCTTCTTAATTTGACATGATTGCTGGAACTCAGCGATTACACTGGGCGCTGTGGTAGCGCTTTATTTAAAAATTTAGATAAATAAGTCATTTTTTACTGTGGGACCAATCCTAGCCGTTAGCGCGCGCTGAAGAAATAGAGACAGTTTCAAAAACTACATTTCATTGACTTTCTAACGGTATCAGTCCGTTTGAGTTACAACGGTTGCGTCACATATTCGTACCAACATGTATTTAGCGATATTTTTCTGATATTACTAGGTTGCATCGCTTTTAACAGTGAAACGATTGACTGTGGGACTTAATTGAACTGATTTTGGACTTTGACCTTATAAATGTGATAAATGAGACAATTGGACTCCAAGAAATAACATTCTTCTTAATTTGACATGATTGCTGGAACTCAGCGATTACACTGGGCGCTGTGGTAGCGCTTTATTTAAAAATTTAGATAAATAAGTCATTTTTTACTGTGGGACCAATCCTAGCCGTTAGCGCGCGCTGAAGAAATAGAGACAGTTTCAAAAACTACATTTCATTGACTTTCTAACGGTATCAGTCCGTTTGAGTTACAACGGTTGCGTCACATATTCGTACCAACATGTATTTAGCGATATTTTTCTGATATTACTAGGTTGCATCGCTTTTAACAGTGAAACGATTGACTGTGGGACTTAATTGAACTGATTTTGGACTTTGACCTTATAAATGTGATAAATGAGACAATTGGACTCCAAGAAATAACATTCTTCTTAATTTGACATGATTGCTGGAACTCAGCGATTACACTGGGCGCTGTGGTAGCGCTTTATTTAAAAATTTAGATAAATAAGTCATTTTTTACTGTGGGACCAATCCTAGCCGTTAGCGCGCGCTGAAGAAATAGAGACAGTTTCAAAAACTACATTTCATTGACTTTCTAACGGTATCAGTCCGTTTGAGTTACAACGGTTGCGTCACATATTCGTACCAACATGTATTTAGCGATATTTTTCTGATATTACTAGGTTGCATCGCTTTTAACAGTGAAACGATTGACTGTGGGACTTAATTGAACTGATTTTGGACTTTGACCTTATAAATGTGATAAATGAGACAATTGGACTCCAAGAAATAACATTCTTCTTAATTTGACATGATTGCTGGAACTCAGCGATTACACTGGGCGCTGTGGTAGCGCTTTATTTAAAAATTTAGATAAATAAGTCATTTTTACTGTGGGACCAATCCTAGCCGTTAGCGCGCGCTGAAGAAATAGAGACAGTTTCAAAAACTACATTTCATTGACTTTCTAACGGTATCAGTCCGTTTGAGTTACAACGGTTGCGTCACATATTCGTACCAACATGTATTTAGCGATATTTTTCTGATATTACTAGGTTGCATCGCTTTTAACAGTGAAACGATTGACTGTGGGACTTAATTGAACTGATTTTGGACTTTGACCTTATAAATGTGATAAATGAGACAATTGGACTCCAAGAAATAACATTCTTCTTAATTTGACATGATTGCTGGAACTCAGCGATTACACTGGGCGCTGTGGTAGCGCTTTATTTAAAAATTTAGATAAATAAGTCATTTTTTACTGTGGGACCAATCCTAGCCGTTAGCGCGCGCTGAAGAAATAGAGACAGTTTCAAAAACTACATTTCATTGACTTTCTAACGGTATCAGTCCGTTTGAGTTACAACGGTTGCGTCACATATTCGTACCAACATGTATTTAGCGATATTTTTCTGATATTACTAGGTTGCATCGCTTTTAACAGTGAAACGATTGACTGTGGGATTTAATTTAACCGATTTTGGACTTTGACCTTATAAATGTGATAAATGAAACAATTGTACTCCAAGAAATAACATTCTTCCTAATTTGACATGATTGCTGGAACTCAGCAATTACACTGGGCGCTGTGGTAGCGCTTTATTTAAAAATTTAGATAAATAAGTCATTTTTTGCGGAGAGAAGCGGAGTGCGCGCCAGCGCACGGAGCGTAGCGGAGCCCATTTCCTCATTAAATAAGCAATTAAAAGGGACGGAGGAGAGTGTATAGGATTTCCGCCGTATACATCAAAATTTTCTACTTTCGTCAACTTTTTTGACTGGGTTGCCCAGTAGCTTACTCTGGTCATTTTCCCCGTAAATTTATGATTCAGCGAGACAAAATCTAAGGCACGGCGATGGAGTGCTTTTGTTATTTTTAAAGATGGCCTAGCGGGGATTTCCAGTTGAGATTAAGTTACCTTTAGCCATGTGATATATAGTCACTTGGACTATTATCATGTGACTTTTTCTCGGATAACATAGCGCGTCAACTCAAACTTCCGTTAATCTAAGCTAGCTATATCGCAGCTGACGGAGGAAGGGCTTGTTCGAGAAAACGAAGAAAGGGTATGTTTAGTGTTTAGCTCGCTAGAATATCACTATTTTTTACATGTAATGAATCCATTCTTATTCTAACTCACACCTCTCAATCAATCAATCAATCAATCAATCAATTTAATTCATTTATTTATAGTCGATAATGTACAATAGTAATGCATTTTAAAACTTAGATCTAAATAAAAATAAAATAAAATATATAATAGCCTATTAAGGCTAATTTAAATCGACTTTAATATTGTATATAATAAAATAAAATAAGTAATAATCTTAAAATTTAAATATAGCCTAATTGGGGTATACATGCACAAAGACGACAAGAGCAACTTACAGATGGTAACTTCTCCATCTCTAAAGAAAACTTCTGAAGTGTGTCGGCAAGCTTTATTGATGTGGGCAGTTTATCCCAAAACTGAGCCGCAATGTAAGGTACAGTTTGTAAACCGTGCTTCGTTGTAGCAACCCTATTTCGTTGTATAATACTAGCAGATCTAAAGTTGTATATATTATTTTTAAGGGGGAAAACACTTTTCATGTATCTATGAGATAAACCATTGATGGACTTATAAACCTCCTTTAACAATAACTTACAGCAGTAAATATGAAAAGTATTTTCCTGATCTGCATTTCTAGAAAAGCATCGAGTCCTGGTGAAACTACGGTTGATTTGGAGAGAGAAGAATCTACTGAAAACCCCCAAATCAGAGGGACAATAGTTAAAATTGCTATCAATAAAACAATTTTAGAAGTTCTAGTTTAAGTCGACATAAAATGTGTCATTTCGTGATTAAAGCATTAATCTTGGCATAGCTCTTTACAGAGTTTTATACATGATCGACGTAAGTGAGTTTATTGTCAAATTAATGCCTAAGAGAGTTACAGAGTTGCTTTCTTTCAATTCTACATTACTCAAATTTAAATAAATATCTGTTAGGTTGAGTGGTTTTCCAAAAATAAAGAACTTGCATTTTGACGCATTCAGTTGTAGTCCATTACTTGAAAACCATTCAAGTGTCTCTAAATACACATTCTCTAAACGATTTTAACCTCAGATACATTATCATCAGAAGTAAAAGGGAGTTAGAGAATTGAACTGATTTTGGACTTTGACCTTAAAATGTGATAAATGAGACAATTGGACTCCAAGAAATAACATTCTTCTTAATTTGACATGATTGCTGGAACTCAGCGATTACACTGGCGCTGTGGTAGCGCTTTATTTAAAAATTTTAGATAAATAAGTCATTTTTTACTGTGGGACCAATCCTAGCCCTTAGCGCGCGCTGAAAAAATAGAGACGGTTTCATAAACTACATTTCATTGACTTTCTAACGGTATCAGTCCGTTTGAGTTACAACGGTTTCGTCACATATTCGTACAACATGTATTTAGCGATATTTTTCTAATATTACTAGGTTGCAGCGATTTTAAAAGTGAAACCATTGACTGTGGGACTTAATTCAATCAATCAATCAATTCATTTATTTATAGTCGATAATGTACAATAGTAATGCATTTTAAAACTTAGATATAAATAAAAATAAAATAAAATATATAATAGCCTATTAAGGCTAATTTAAATCGACTTTAATATTGTATGTAATAAAATAAAATAAATAATAATCTTAAAATTTAAATATAGCCTAATTGGGGTATACATGGAGCACAAAGACGACAAGAGCAACTTACAGATGGTAACTTCTCCATCTCTAAAGAAAACTTCTGAAGTGTGTCGGCAAGTTTTATTGATGTGGGCAGTTTATCCCACAACTGAGCCGCAATGTAAGGTACAGTTTGTAAACCGTGCTTCGTTGTAGCAACCCTATTTCGTTGTATAATACTAGCAGATCTAAAGTTGTATATAATATTTTTAAGGGGGAAAACACTTTTCATGTATCTATGAGATAAACCATTGATGGACTTATAAACCTCCTTTAACAATAACTTACAGCAGTAAATATGAAAAGTATTTTCCTGATCTGCATTTCTAGAAAAGCATCGAGTCCTGGTGAAAACACGGTTGATTTTGGAGAGAGAAGATCTACTTGAAAACCCCCAAGTCAGAGGACAATAGTTAAAATTGCTATCAATAAAAACATTTTTTAGAAGTTCTAGTTTAAAAGTCGACATAAAATGTGTCATTCGTGATAAAGCATTAATCTTGGCATTAGCTCTTTTACAGAGTTTATTAACATGATCGACGTAAGTGAGTTTATTGTCAAAATTAATGCCTAAGAGAGTTACAGAGTTGCTTTCTCTCAATTCTACATTACTCAAATTTAAATAAATATCTGGTAGGTTCAGTGGTTTTCCAAAAATAATGAACTTGCATTTTGACGCATTCAGTTGTAGTCCATTACTTGAAAACCATTCAAGTGTCTCTAAATACGCATTCTCTAAACGATTTTTAACCTCAGATACATTATCATCAGAAGTAAAAAGGGAGTTATCATCAGCATAATTGCAGATATCAACTTCTTTATCATTAAAAAGAAGCATAAAATCATTAATATAAATGTTAAACAAGAGAGGTCCTAGAATTGAGCCGTGAGGTACACCACTTAAAATCTTCATCCACATACTAAAAAATCCATTCACACCGACCCTTTGGTACCGCTCGCTCAGATAGCTTTTTTAAAAGGAGAGAGCACTAAGTGAAAAACCGTATGCATGAAGCTTAGCTAAAAGCAATTCGTGGTTTACACAGTCAAATGCTTTACTTAAATCCATTAGTAAACTTCCTACAACCTTTCCTTTATCCAAACATTTGTGCCACATTTTAATCATGAGTAAAAGAGCATGTTGACTGCTATAGCATTTTCTAAACCCAGACAATAAAGGGGATAACTTATGTGTCATAAATGTGTGGATCTGATCAAACATGATCTTTTCAAAAACCTTAGACATAGCTGGAGGTTTACTTATAGGTCTGTAATTAAGCTTAGATGCTTTGTCAGCACTTTTATATATTGGTGTTACATCAGCACATTTCAACTGTTCTGGAAACTGATTTTCTTCTATGGATCTAGTCAACGTCTGTGTTAGTTTTCTGCATTAAATGTCTGAAAATTGTTTCAATATCTTTGATGGTATATCGCCTTCTGGTGTCGCTTTGTTATCTTTTAACTGATGTATATACTTGTCCATGACACTTGTTTCAATACTGTGGAAATTCATTTTTATTTCAGATGTCGGACAGTTCATCTTGGATTGATATAATACTCGATGGTTTTCATACTTGGTAATGATACTTTCAATTTTCATTATGTGAAACATGTACGGACGAATTCTGCGGATATTACTTATATTTAACGTAGACGTAATGTTGACAAATAATCGTTCATTATATTGGCAATTTCTACTTTATCACGTACTAACTGATTTTATTCTACTATGACGTTGATGTTGTCTATTCCGTTTCCTTGCTTGAATTTGGTTTGATAGCTTTCCAAAATGTCTTATTGTCGGATAACTTTTTCACATTTAGATTTGAAAAGTAATTTTTCTCGCGTCACTAATAAGTCGCACACATTTGTTTCGTTGCAACTTAAAATCGTTCCAATTTTCAATACACGGATTTTTATTGTATCGGTCTTCTTTTAGATCTCAACATAATTTCTTTATACGAATTTGTTTTGTTATAAATGGTGAGTGGTTATTTCGCAATATCTTCTTCTTTATTGGAGCATGTTGATTTATAAGCTGCTTTAGTCCTTCATCGAATGATGCATATGACAGTATATCGTTATTTTGTATAAAGTTCTGAAGACTATTCCTGAAAAGATTCTCTCAAAATTTTATAACTACGATATGTAATAGTCCTCGGATCCTTTTTTGGTATTTCAGTATTTAAAAATGATATTGTCATTTTGTGAAAATCGGATAATCCACTCTCCACAGTGCATCAATGTTGAAAACTACGTTTATTGGACACCCATATGTGATCAATACAAGATGGATTTGTGATCGATTTACAGCATGTATGATCTTTTATAATATTCGATAAATTTAATTCGGTGTTAAAACGTTTCATAAATTCGTCCGTTTCGAGTGCATTGAAATCTCCAAGAAGAATTACGTTATCATATCTCAACTGTGTTAAAGCTGCACAAATAATGTCTGTGAAATAATCCAAGCTTTGAGAAGGAGGTCGATAGATACCACAGATCAGCCATTTCTGTTTTCTAAGGTTGATTTCCACAAACATTGCTTCGATATCAGTAGGTAGAGAAACAGCAGGGTGGACTGCTTTACAAATTATGGAATCGTTATGTATAAAATCAAACCACCACCATGTTTATCTTCGATCCTGTCTGAAAGGTGTATGAAACCCATCAAGACTCAACATAGCGTTAGAAAAAGATATGTCAAGTTTCGTTTCAGACACCAACAAAATATCAATATGCTTTTCGACAATACTTTCCAATTGCATAAATTTACCACCCAATGAGTTTATATTTAGGTGGGCTATCATAACTTTGTTTGGATATTTAAATTGGAGTTGTTTTATCGGGTTTATTTCTGATGAAGTATTGCTAGTATCAAGCTCATTTAGGTCGTCATTGTGCAAACGATATCAATATTTGTTGAGGTATTTGCAGAATGTTTTACTCAATATCTTTGTGCCCGACTTATTTAGATGCAGTTTACTTCTATTTAGATGTTTACTCTCATCAATGTTGTCATGCGGGATAAAACATATATTTCGTTCAGCACAAAGTTTTTGGAGATGGTCATTCACAACTTTAACTTGGTAGTTTAATTGATCGGCTCTTGGCGTTATTGCAGAAATAGAAACTTTGATGTCATTTACTGCTACTGTGTTAGCTAAGTCTATTATTGAAGAAGCGATATTTTCATTGCTTACATTCGTTTTCAAATTGTTAGTGCCAATATGAAGATTAATGTGGTCTGGCTTCCGTTTTAATGATGGTTTAATGTACTCTGACATGCATTCGATTTTTGCACCAGAAAAATATTTGACAGATACTTGTTGGTTGTTGTCCATACTATTACACATTTTCCAACTTTTCAAATTTTTGATAATGCTGTCACCCATTATATAACGTAATCGGTGTTTGTGATCTTGTTTGTTGTTATTTTCGTTATCAACTTCATTAATTTCGTAGCCAGCGATCATTTGCAATCTCTTTTTTAATTGATTTTTTTATCAGAGTGTTCCTTTTTATACAGTTCATACTTTGTTTTTTTTTCGAGGCGTATATCACTTAATTGATCGTTTAAATTTTCTTTCCTATTTAATATCTCTAAATGACGGTGTTGCTACAAAAGTCCGTTAATTATCGGCTCTGAAATTTCTGAGTCATTTGGGGATCATCGCTAACGAAGTTTTTAATTGATCGTTGCCGTGTGGAGAAATTTGCTCTTTCATGCAACAATGATTTTGGCCGTTGCTTATCAAAACAAGAAACCAAAACATTCAAGAAAATAGTTAATTCCTTAAGCTGTTCCTTCAGAAATTTTTTATCTTCTATCAGTTCATTTCTCTCATTTCCAAATCCGATATTCGTTTGATTGAAATTTAGGTTATTATCGAAAAATGCATTTATTTTACCTCTACAAGAATTTCAGATCTCATCTGATCCATTTTTCCCCTCTAAACTATCATTGGCAGGATTTTTCAAAATCTCTCTTCCAACACTTCTAAGTTAATATTATCCAACAAATCATTTCATCCTCTAATGTTCCATATTTTCGTTTCTTTATCATTCTGATATTTGGCAAATCTATACAATTTTCTTCATGTCCCTTCAGTCTCAATGGGACTACGATGTATTAATAGCTAGCTTAAAACTGCAGATTTAGATAGAATAATATTAGAACTTAGATAGCATTTAGCTAGCTAGCTACTGTAAGAGAGTTAGCTAGCATAAAAACAAACAAACAATGCAATATAGCTAGCATAAAACTAGCTACAAAGCTTGCATAAAATTAACTACTTAGCTGGGATAGAACTACCCATGTAGCTAGCAATAAATTGCTATTTTGCTGGCATAAAATCAGCAACATAGCTAGCATAGAAAATTCTTTGAGACAGATTTTCTACCTATCCTCTAGCTAGCTGTTATACATATATACTACACAGTGAGTGAGATAATTCTACTCTGGAGGAATGTCCCATCATACAGCTGTTCTAGCTACAATTGTCCACAAAATGTGTTGCCTCTGGCAATTTTATACCAAAAACCAAGAACCAAAAAGTTTAGGCAAAGTCAGCAAAAGAACATAGCCAGGTAGATATTTTGCAGATAGTACGTTCTGTTCTCACTCTGTGATCAATGTTTATATACATGTATGTCACGTGTAATTGTTTACGTTGCTTAGCCACAAAAGGGCAGTTCTTAACATTAAGGGGAATAGAGAGCCATATTTTCGTGGACGATTGTAGCTAGCTATATATATTGTACACACGTCAGGAAATAAACTTTTTAACCCTGCCGCTGAGCATACACCAGTGCGGCTCAAGTTACAGAAGCGAAAATTATTTAAATAATATATATATATATCGGGGAAATTTTTAAAACATCAACATTTGTTTTACTGAGGTTTTTTAAATTCTGAATAGCGGTTCTCGTTCAATCGTCAACATGTATTGAAAATCTCCAAATGTATTTATTATTTCTTACTTAATTTCACGATATGCATATAATGTCCCAATAATTTCTGTGTTGTAACTGACCTGATCTTTACACCAATGCGGCTCTAATGACGTTGTTGTTCAGTTTGGGATAAGAACTTTTTATCCTACTGTCATGAAAACTTGTTTGCAAAATAGACATATATATACTGCTGTTTGATTTTTAGCTGGACAGGGTAACAATGGGCTGTTTCCGCTGTGTTTTTTAAACCGAAGTTGCAATAAAGGTTTTTTGGAAAATGTGTTACGCTTATCAGATGTCACGATTAATTTTTGATCTTTCACAGAAACTTTTCCCATAAAATATTGCAGTTTTTTTTGCTTTGAGAGGGTAAAAACAGGTTATAAACTGTATTTTTATTTTTAAATGTTACAAAATTTTCCACAAAGTAAAATTGTTTTAGCTGGTTAGGATAACAACAGGTTGTTAACTGTCTGTTTGTTTGAACCGAAGTTAGGATAGTTTTTTGGAATTGGGTATTGTACCGAAATGTATGTGCGAAACAGTATACCTGTACAAATCACTCAGCCCAGTGTTAACAACAAGCTGTTACCTGTGTTTCTATTTAACAGAAGTTGTGCTAATTTTTTGTTTGAAATGGTATTAAACCTATATGGATGTGCAACATTGTTTACCTATGCTAAGCGCTCACCCTGGATTGAAATTCACTTTTTAAGTTTTGCGAAAAACATTTTGAGAAATTCGCTAAGATGGGCACAACATATAAACTGTATTTAATTAGCTAGGCTGTGTGCCGTAAATTCCTAATTTATATAATATTTACCTGTAAAGTTTTGTATATATATATATTTATGCCCTGCAGGTCTAATGGCTATGACACTCATGCAAATGAGAGATCTAGGTTCAAATCCTGGACAGGGCTAGGAGAAACATAATTATCTTGCACCTACATAAACCAGATATTCTAAGTATATGATATTAGGTACATATATTGAGATAGATAATCTTTGAGTCGTAGAGGGGGGAGTTGCATACATTTATCACTTTCATTCCTAAAAATGCTTTGTTTTTGTAATAGAACTATCACTTTATGGTAAAAATGTTTGTGTTGATAAACCTGGTAGGCACAAGAAACCAAAAAAGTCGTTTTTACTAAAAAATTTTGCCTTTCTCGTGCACTTCTGATTATTTCTATATCTTGACTTTTTAATGTTGTTGTCATTGGAACCAAGTTAACTTTTAATCTCAGATTTATCAAAAAATGATAGTTTTTTTGGCGTTATGACCGATTGTTTTAATACTTGTATTGGCACATAATTCTACTAACATGATTCACTGTATATGGGACCTGATATTAATTTGAGACCTTTTTTTGAGCTATTGAATTTGAAATATTTGCACCTCAATATTTTGTATACTCCTTGTCTAATATGATACATATCTTAGATATATTGGGTATGCGTAATCTTTGAGTTGTAGGGGGGAGATTTTCTATTAAGATGCCTGCCCTTGCCTTCCATGCCTTGCCTACCCCTGCCTTGCTGATTCCTCTTCCTGTTTCCCGTGGTGCCTTTGTCGTGCCCTTTCCTTGCCATGCTTAATGCCTTTGCCTTGGCAACCTCTCCGCAACACTTTCTATATTGATTACTGTGGGACCAATCCTAGCCGTTAGCGCGCGCTGAAGAAATAGAGACAGTTTCAAAAACTACATTTCATTGACTTTCTAACGGTATCAATCCGTTTGAGTTACAACGGTTGCGTCACATATTCGTACCAACATGTATTTAGCTATATTTTTCTGATACTACTAGGTTGCATCGCTTTTAACAGTGAAACGATTGACTGTGGGACTTAATTGAACTGATTTTGGTCTTTGACTTTATAAATGTGATAAAGTGAGACAATTGAACTCCAAGAAATAACATTCTTCTTAATTTGACATGATTGCTTGAACTCAGCAGTTACACTGGGCGCTGTGGCAGCGCTTTATTTACAAATTTAGATAAATAAGTCATTTTGTACTGTGGGAGCAATCCTGCCGTTAGCGGCGCTGAGGAATAGGACAGTTTCAAGAAAACTACATTTCATTGACTTTCTAACGGTATCATCGTGTGAGTTACAACGGTTGCGTCACATATTCGTACAACATGTATTAGCTATTTTTACTGATATTACTAGGTTGCACCGCTTTTAACAGTGAAACGATTGACTGTGGACTTAATTGAACTGATTTTGGACTTTGACCTTTAAATGTGATAAATGAGACAATTGGACTCCAAGAAATAACATTCTTCTTAATTTGACATGTTGCTGAAACTCAGGATTACCTGGGCGCTGTGGTAGCGCTTTATTAAAAATTTAGATAAATAAGTCATTTTTTACTGTGGGACCAATCCTAGCCGTTAGCGGCGCTGAAGAATAGAGACGGTTTCAAAACTACATTTCATTGACTTTCTAACGGTATCAGTCCGTGTGAGTTACACGGTTGCATCACATATTCGTACCAACATGTATTTAGCGATATTTTTCTGATATTACTAGGTTGCATCGCTTTTAACAGTGAAACGATTGAACTGTGGACTTAATTGAACCTGATTTTGGACTTTGACCTTATAAATGTGATAATTGAGACCAATTGGACTCCAAGGAAATACATTCTTCTTAATTTGACCATGATTGCTGGAACTCAGCAGGTTACACTGGGCGCTGTGGTAGCGCTTTATTTAAAAATTTAGATAAATAAGTCATTTTTTACTGTGGGACCAATCCTAGCCGTTAGCGGCGCGCTGAAGAAATAGAGACAGTTTCAAAAACTACATTTCATTTGACTTTCTAACGGTATCAGTCCGTTTGAGTTACAACGGTTGCGTCACATATTCGTACCAACATGTATTTAGCGATATTTTTCTGATATTACTAGGTTGCATCGCTTTTAACAGTGAAACGATTGACTGTGGGACTTAATTGAAATCAATTTGGGACTTTGACCTATAAATGTGATAATGAGACAATTGGACTCCAAGAAATAACATTCTTCTTAATTTGACATGATTGCTTGAACTCAGCGATTACACTGGGCGCTGTGGTAGCGCTTTATTTAAAAATTTAGATAAATAAGTCATTTTTACTGTGGGACCAATCCTAGCCGTTAGCGCTGCGCTGAAGAAATAGAGACAGTTTTCAAAAACTACATTTCATTGACTTTCTAACGGTATCAGTCCGTTTGAGTTACAACGGTTGCGTCACATATTCGTACCAACATGTATTTAGCGATATTTTTTCTGATATTACTAGGTTGCATCGCTTTTAACAGTGAAACGATTGACTGTGGGACTTAATTGAACTGATTTGGACTTTGACCTTATAAATGTGATAAATGAGACAATTGGACTCCAAGAAATAACATTCTTCTTAATTGACATGATTGCTGGAACTCAGCGATTACACTGGGCGCTGTGGTAGCGCTTTATTAAAAATTTAGATAAATAAGTCATTTTTTACTGTGGGACCAATCCTAGCCGTTAGCGCGCGCTGAAGAAATAGAGACAGTTTCAAAAACTACATTTCATTGACTTTCTAACGGTATCAGTCCGTTTGAGTTACAACGGTTGCGTCACATATTCGTACCACATGTATTTAGCGTATGTTTTACTGATATTACTAGGTTGCATCGCTTTTAACAGTTGAAACGATTGACTGTGGGACTTAATTGAACTGATTTTGGACTTTGACCTTATAAATGTGATAAATGAGACAATTGGACTCCAAGAAATAACATTCTTCTTAATTTGACATGTTTGCTGGAACTCAGCAGATTACACTGGGCGCTGTGGTAGCGCTTTATTTAAAAATTTAGATAAATAAGTCATTTTTTACTGTGGGACCAATCCTAGCCGTTAGCGCGCGCTGAAGAAAAAGAGACAGTTTCAAAAACTACATTTCATTGACTTTCTAACGGTATCAGTCCGTTTGAGTTACAACGGTTGCGTCACATATTCGTACCAACATGTATTTAGCGATATTTTTCTGATATTACTAGGTTGCATCGCTTTTAACAGTGAAACGATTGACTGTGGGACTTAATTGAACTGATTTTGGACTTTGACCTTATAAATGTGATAAATGAGACAATTGGACTCCAAGAAATAACATTCTTCTTAATTTGACATGATTGCTGGAACTCAGCAGATTACACTGGGCGCTGTGGTTAGCGCTTTATTTAAAAATTTAGATAAATAAGTCATTTTTTACTGTGGGACCAATCCTAGCCGTTAGCGCGCGCTGAAGAATAGAGACAGTTTCAAAAACTACATTTCATTGACTTTCTAACGGTATCAGTCCGTTTGAGTTACAACGGTTGCGTCACATATTCGTACCAACATGTATTTAGCTATATTTTTCTGATATTACTAGGTTGCATCGCTTTTAACAGTGAAACGATTGACTGTGGGAACTTAATTGAACTGATTTTGGACCTTTGACCTTATAAATGTGATAAATGAGACAATTGGACTCCAAGAAATTAACATTCTTCTTAATTTGAGCATGATTGCTGACACTTCAGCAATTACCACTGGGCGCTGTTGGTAGCGCCTTTATTTTAAAAATTTTAGATTAAATAAGTCATTTTTTACTGTGGGACCCAATCCTAGCCGTTAGCGCGCGCTGAAGAAATAGAGACAGTTTCAAAAAACTACCATTTCATTGACTTTTCTAACGGTATCAGTCCGTTTGAGTTACAACGGTTGCGTCACATATTCGTACCAACATGTATTTAGCGATATTTTTCTGATATTACTAGGTTGCATCGATTTTTAACAGTTGAAACGATTGACTGTGGGACTTAATTGAACTGATTTTTGGACTTTGACCCTTATAAATGTGATAAATGAGACAATTGGACTCCAAGAAATAACATTCTTCTTAATTTGACATGATTGCTGGAACATCAGCAATTACACTGGGCGCTGTGGTAGCGCTTTATTTAAAAATTTAGAATAAATAAGTCATTTTTTACTGTGGGACCAATCCTAGCCGTTAGCGCGCGCTGAAGAAATAGAGACAGTTTCAAAAACTATATTTCACTGACTTTCTAACGCTATCAGTCCGTTTGAGTTACAACGGTTGCGTCACATATTCGTACAAACATGTATTTAGCGATATTTTTCTGATATTACTTGGTTGCATCGCTTTTAACAGTGAAACGATTGACTGTGGGACTTAATTGAAATGATTTTCGACTTTGACCTTATAAATGTGATAAATGACACAATTGGACTCCAAAAAATAATATTCTTCTTAATTTGACATGATTGCTGGAACTCAGCGATTACACTGGGCGCTGTGGTAGCGCTTTATTTAAAATTTTGATAAATCAGTCATTTTTTACTGCGGGACCAATCCTAGCTGTTAGCACGCGCTGAAGAAATAGAGACAGTTTCAAAACTACATTTCATTGACTTTCTAACGGTATCAGTCCGTTTGAGTGAAAACCGTGCGTCACATATTCGTACGAACATGTATTTAAGCTGAGTTCCAGCAATCATGTCAAATTAAGAAGAATATTATTTCTTGGAGTCCAATTGTGTACATTTATCACATTTAAGGTTAAAGTCCAAAATCAGTTCAATAAATCCACAGTCAATCTTCACTGTTAAAAGCGATGCAACCTAGTAATTATCAGAAAATATCGCTAAATACATGTTGGTAGACGAATATGTGAGCCCGCAACCGTTGTACTCAAACGGACTTGATACGCGTTAGAAAGTCAATGAAATGTAGTTTTTGAAACTGTCTCTATTTCTTCAGCGCGGCTAACGGGCATAGGATTGCGTTCCCACAGGAAAAAATGAAACTTATTTATCTAAATTTTTAAATAAAGCGCTACCACAGCGCCCAGTGTAATACGCTGAGTTCCAGCAATCATTTCAAATTAAAAGAACTGTTATTCTTGCAGTTCCAATTGTCCTGCAGTTTTCACATTAATCAAGGTCAAGATCCAAAATCAGTTCAATAAGGTCCCACATTCAATCGTATTCAACTGTTAAAAGCGATGCAACCTAGTAATATCGGAAAAATATTCGCCTAAATACATGTTGGTACGAATATGTGACGCAACCGTTGTAACTCAAACGGACTGATACCGTTAGAAAGTCAATGAAATGTAGTTTTTGAAAACCTGTCTCTATTTCTTCAGCGCGCGCTAAACGGCTAGGATTGGTCCCACAGTAAAAAATGAACTTATTTATCTAAAATTTCTAAATAAAAGCGTCTACCACAGCGCCCAGTGGTAACTGCTTGAGTTCCAAGCAATCATGTTCAAATTAAGAAGATGTTATTTCTTGGAAGTCCAAATTGTCTCATTTATCACATTTATAAGGTCAAAGTCCAAAATCAAGTTCAATTAAGTCCCACAGTCAATCGTTTCAACTGTTAAAAGCGTGCAACCTAGTAATATCAGAAAAATATCGCTAAATACATGTTGGTACGAATATGTGACGCAACCGTTGTAACTCAAACGGATTGATACCGTTAGAAAGTCAATGAAATGTAGTTTTTGAAAACTGTCTTCTATTTTCTTCATGCGCGCGCTTAACGGCTAGGATCTGGTCCCACAGTAAAAATGACTTATTTATCTAAAATTTTTAAATAAAGCGCTACCACAGCCGCCCCAGTGTAATCGCTGAGTTCAAGCAATCATGTCAAAATTAAGAAGAATGTTATTTCTTGGAGTCCAATTTGTCTCATTTATCAACATTTATAAGGTCAAAGTTCCAAAATCAGTTCAATTAAGTCCCACAGTCAATCGTTTCACTGTTAAAAGCGATGCAACCTAGTAATTCAGAAAAATATCGCTAAATAACATGTTGGTACGAATATGTGACGCAACCGTTGTAACTCAAACCGACTGATACCGTTTAGAAAGTCAATGAAATGTAAGTTTTTGAAACTGTTCTCTATTTCATTCAGCGCGCGCTAACGGCTAGGATTGGTCCCACACGTAAAAATGACTTATTTATCTAAATTTTTAAATAAAGCGCTACCACAGCCGCCCAGTGTAATCGCTCGAGTTCCAAGCAATCATTTCAAATTAAGAAGAATGTTATTTCTTGGAGTCTCCAATTGTCTCATTTTCACATTTATAAGGTCAAAGTCCAAAATCAGTTTCATTAATCCCACAGTCAATCGTTTCACTGTTAAAAGCGATGCAACCTAGTAATATCAAAAAATATCGCTAAATACATGTTGGTACGAAATATGTGACGCAACCGTTTGTAAACTCAAACGGATTGATACCGTTAGAAAGTCAATGAAATGTAGTTTTTGAAACTGTCTCTATTTCTTCAGCGCGCGCTAACGGCTAGGATTGGTCCCACAGTAAAAATGACTTATTTATCTAAATTTTTTAAATAAAAGCGCTACCACAGCGCCCAGTGTAATCGCTGAGTTCCAGCAATCATGTCAAATTAAGAAGAATGTTATTCTTGGAGTCCAATTGTCTCATTTATCACATTTATAAGGTCAAAGTCCAAAATCAGTTCAATTAAGTCCCACAGTCAATCGTTTTCACTGTTAAAAGCGATGCAACCTAGTAATATCAGAAAAATATCGCTAAATACATGTTGGTACGAATATGTGACGCAACCGTTGTAACTCAAACGGACTGATACCGTTAGAAAGTCAATGAAATGTAGTTTTTGAAAACTGTCTCTATTTCTTCAGCGCGCGCTAACGGCTAGGATTGGTCCCACAGTAAAAAATGACTTATTTATCTAAATTTTTAAATAAAGCGCTACCACAGCGCCCAGTGTAATCGCTGAGTTCCAGCAATCATGTCAAATTAAGAAGAATGTTATTTCTTGGAGTCCAATTGTCTCATTTATCACATTTATAAGGTCAAAGTCCAAAATCAGTTCAATTAAGTCCCACAGTCAATCGTTTCACTGTTAAAAGCGATGCAACCTAGTAATATCAGAAAAATATCGCTAAATACATGTTGGTACGAATATGTGACGCAACCGTTGTAACTCAAACGGACTGATACCGTTAGAAAGTCAATGAAATGTAGTTTTTGAAACTGTCTCTATTTCTTCAGCGCGCGCTAACGGCTAGGATTGGTCCCACAGTAAAAAATGACTTATTTATCTAAATTTTTAAATAAAGCGCTACCACAGCGCCCAGTGTAATCGCTGAGTTCCAGCAATCATGTCAAATTAAGAAGAATGTTATTTCTTGGAGTCCAATTGTCTCATTTATCACATTTATAAGGTCAAAGTCCAAAATCAGTTCAATTAAGTCCCACAGTCAATCGTTTCACTGTTAAAAGCGATGCAACCTAGTAATATCAGAAAAATATCGCTAAATACATGTTGGTACGAATATGTGACGCAACCGTTGTAACTCAAACGGACTGATACCGTTAGAAAGTCAATGAAATGTAGTTTTTGAAACTGTCTCTATTTCTTCAGCGCGCGCTAACGGCTAGGATTGGTCCCACAGTAAAAAATGACTTATTTATCTAAATTTTAAATAAAGCGCTACCACAGCGCCCAGTGTAATTGCTGAGTTCCAGCAATCATGTCAAATTAAGAAGAATGTTATTTCTTGGAGTCCAATTGTCTCATTTATCACATTTATAAGGTCAAAGTCCAAAATCAGTTCAATTAAGTCCCACAGTCAATCGTTTCACTGTTAAAAGCGATGCAACCTAGTAATATCAGAAAATATCGCTAAATACATGTTGGTACGAATATGTGACGCAACCGTTGTAACTCAAACGGACTGATACCGTTAGAAAGTCAATGAAATGTAGTTTTTGAAACTGTCTCTATTTCTTCAGCGCGCGCTAACGGCTAGGATTGGTCCCACAGTAAAAATGACTTATTTATCTAAATTTTTAAATAAAGCGCTACCACAGCGCCCAGTGTAATCGCTGAGTTCCAGCAATCATGTCAAATTAAGAAGAATGTTATTTCTTGGAGTCCAATTGTCTCATTTATCACATTTATAAGGTCAAAGTCCAAAATCAGTTCAATTAAGTCCCACAGTCAATCGTTTCACTGTTAAAAGCGATGCAACCTAGTAATATCAGAAAAATATCGCTAAATACATGTTGGTACGAATATGTGACGCAACCGTTGTAACTCAAACGGACTGATACCGTTAGAAAGTCAATGAAATGTAGTTTTTGAAACTGTCTCTATTTCTTCAGCGCGCGCTAACGGCTAGGATTGGTCCCACAGTAAAAAATGACTTATTTATCTAAATTTTAAATAAAGCGCTACCACAGCGCCCAGTGTAATCGCTGAGTTCCAGCAATCATGTCAAATTAAGAAGAATGTTATTTCTTGGAGTCCAATTGTCTCATTTATCACATTTATAAGGTCAAAGTCCAAAATCAGTTCAATTAAGTCCCACAGTCAATCGTTTCACTGTTAAAAGCGATGCAACCTAGTAATATCAGAAAAATATCGCTAAATACATGTTGGTACGAATATGTGACGCAACCGTTGTAACTCAAACGGACTGATACCGTTAGAAAGTCAATGAAATGTAGTTTTTGAAACTGTCTCTATTTCTTCAGCGCGCGCTAACGGCTAGGATTGGTCCCACAGTAAAAAATGACTTATTTATCTAAATTTTTAAATAAAGCGCTACCACAGCGCCCAGTGTAATCGCTGAGTTCCAGCAATCATGTCAAATTAAGAAGAATGTTATTTCTTGGAGTCCAATTGTCTCATTTATCACATTTATAAGGTCAAAGTCCAAAATCAGTTCAATTAAGTCCCACAGTCAATCGTTTCACTGTTAAAAGCGATGCAACCTAGTAATATCAGAAAAATATCGCTAAATACATGTTGGTACGAATATGTGACGCAACCGTTGTAACTCAAACGGACTGATACCGTTAGAAAGTCAATGAAATGTAGTTTTTGAAACTGTCTCTATTTCTTCAGCGCGCGCTAACGGCTAGGATTGGTCCCACAGTAAAAAATGACTTATTTATCTAAATTTTTAAATAAAGCGCTACCACAGCGCCCAGTGTAATTGCTGAGTTCCAGCAATCATGTCAAATTAAGAAGAATGTTATTTCTTGGAGTCCAATTGTCTCATTTATCACATTTATAAGGTCAAAGTCCAAAATCAGTTCAATTAAGTCCCACAGTCAATCGTTTCACTGTTAAAAGCGATGCAACCTAGTAATATCAGAAAAATATCGCTAAATACATGTTGGTACGAATATGTGACGCAAACCGTTGTAACTCAAACGGACTGATACCGTTAGAAAGTCAATGAAATGTAGTTTTTGAAACTGTCTCTATTTCTTCAGCGCGCGCTAACGGCTAGGATTGGTCCCACAGTAAAAAATGACTTATTTATCTAAATTTTAAATAAAGCGCTACCACAGCGCCCAGTGTAATCGCTGAGTTCCAGCAATCATGTCAAATTAAGAAGAATGTTATTTCTTGGAGTCCAATTGTCTCATTTATCACATTTATAAGGTCAAAGTCCAAAATCAGTTCAATTAAGTCCCACAGTCAATCGTTTCACTGTTAAAAGCGATGCAACCTAGTAATATCAGAAAAATATCGCTAAATACATGTTGGTACGAATATGTGACGCAACCGTTGTAACTCAAACGGACTGATACCGTTAGAAAGTCAATGAAATGTAGTTTTTGAAACTGTCTCTATTTCTTCAGCGCGCGCTAACGGCTAGGATTGGTCCCACAGTAAAAATGACTTATTTATCTAAATTTTTAAATAAAGCGCTACCACAGCGCCCAGTGTAATCGCTGAGTTCCAGCAATCATGTCAAATTAAGAAGAATGTTATTTCTTGGAGTCCAATTGTCTCATTTATCACATTTATAAGGTCAAAGTCCAAAATCAGTTCAATTAAGTCCCACAGTCAATCGTTTCACTGTTAAAAGCGATGCAACCTAGTAATATCAGAAAAATATCGCTAAATACATGTTGGTACGAATATGTGACGCAACCGTTGTAACTCAAACGGACTGATACCGTTAGAAAGTCAATGAAATGTAGTTTTTGAAACTGTCTCTATTTCTTCAGCGCGCGCTAACGGCTAGGATTGGTCCCACAGTAAAAAATGACTTATTTATCTAAATTTTTAAATAAAGCGCTACCACAGCGCCCAGTGTAATCGCTGAGTTCCAGCAATCATGTCAAATTAAGAAGAATGTTATTTCTTGGAGTCCAATTGTCTCATTTATCACATTTATAAGGTCAAAGTCCAAAATCAGTTCAATTAAGTCCCACAGTCAATCGTTTCACTGTTAAAAGCGATGCAACCTAGTAATATCAGAAAAATATCGCTAAATACATGTTGGTACGAATATGTGACGCAACCGTTGTAACTCAAACGGACTGATACCGTTAGAAAGTCAATGAAATGTAGTTTTTGAAACTGTCTCTATTTCTTCAGCGCGCGCTAACGGCTAGGATTGGTCCCACAGTAAAAAATGACTTATTTATCTAAATTTTTAAATAAAGCGCTACCACAGCGCCCAGTGTAATCGCTGAGTTCCAGCAATCATGTCAAATTAAGAAGAATGTTATTTCTTGGAGTCCAATTGTGTCATTTATTACATTTATAAGGTCAAAGTCCAAAATCAGTTCAATTAAGTCCCACAGTCAATCGTTTCACTGTTAAAAGCGATGCAACCTAGTAATATCAGAAAAATATCGCTAAATACATGTTGGTACGAATATGTGACGCAACCGTTGTAACTCAAACGGACTGATACCGTTAGAAAGTCAATGAAATGTAGTTTTTGAAACTGTCTCTATTTCTTCAGCGCGCGCTAACGGCTAGGATTGGTCCACAGTAAAAAATGACTTATTTATCTAAATTTTTAAATAAAGCGCTACCACAGCGCCCAGTGTAATCGCTGAGTTCCAGCAATCATGTCAAATTAAGAAGAATGTATTTCTTGGAGTCCAATTGTGTCATTTATCACATTTATAAGGTCAAGTCCAAAATCAGTTCAATTAAGTCCCACAGTCAATCGTTTCACTGTTAAAAGCGATGCAACCTAGTAATATCAGAAAAATATCGCTAAATACATGTTGGTACGAATATGTGACGCAACCGTTGTAACTCAAACGGACTGATACCGTTAGAAAGTCAATGAAATGTAGTTTTTGAAACTGTCTCTATTTCTTCAGCGCGCGCTAACGGCTAGGATTGGTCCCACAGTAAAAATGACTTATTTATCTAATTTTAAATAAAGCGCTACCACAGCGCCCAGTGTAATCGCTGAGTTCAGCAATCATGTCAAATTAAGAAGAATGTTATTTCTTGGAGTCCAATTGTCTCATTTATCACATTTATAAGGTCAAAGTCCAAAATCAGTTCAATTAAGTCCCACAGTCAATCGTTTCACTGTTAAAAGCGATGCAACCTAGTAATATCAGAAAATATCGCTAATACATGTTGTACGAATATGTGACGCAACCGTTGTAACTCAAACGGATTGATTACCGTTAGAAGTCAATGAAATGTAGTTTTTGAAACTGTCTCTATTTCTTCAGCGCGCGCTAACGGCTAGGATTGGTCCCACAGTAAAAATGACTTATTTATCTAAATTTTTAAATAAAGCGCTACCACAGCGCCCAGTGTAATCGCTGAGTTCCAGCAATCATGTCAAATTAAGAAGAATGTTATTTCTTGGAGTCCAATTGTCTCATTTATCACATTTATAAGGTCAAAGTCCAAAATCAGTTCAATTAAGTCCCACAGTCAATCGTTTCACTGTTTAAAAGCGATGCAACCTAGTAATATCAGAAAAATATCGCTAAATACATGTTGGTACGAATATGTGACGCAACCGTTGTAACTCAAACGGACTGATACCGTTAGAAAGTCAATGAAATGTAGTTTTTGAAACTGTCTCTATTTCTTCAGCGCGCGCTAACGGCTAGGATTGGTCCCACAGTACAAAATGACTTATTTATCATAAATTTTTAAATAAAGCGCTACCACAGCGCCCAGTGTAATCGCTGAGTTCCAGCAATCATGTCAAATTAAGAAGATATGTTATTTTCTTGGAGTCCAATTGTCTCATTTATCAATTATTAAGGTCAAAGTCCAAAATCAGTTCAATTAAGTCCCACAGGTCAATCGTTTCACTGTAAAAGCGATGCAACCTAGTATATCAGAAAAATATCGCTAATACT